>CAUYRH010090117.1:0-29838 GCA_963574655.1 Perodicticus potto
AAGTTTCACCAGTACCCTACTAAGATGCACCGTAGGTGTGATCCCACCAATTGCCCTCCCTCCACCCATCCTCCCCCCTCCCCTCCCCTCCCTTTCCCTTTTCCCTATATTCTTGTGCTATAATTGGGTTTTAGCCTTCATATGAAAGCTATAAATTAGCTCTATATTATGTGTTTACATGGACGGAGCTGGAACATATTCTTCTTCGCACAGTATCTCAAGCATGGAAGAAAAAGTATCCAATTGCTGTCCCTTCTACGTGGCGTGCTGTCCTCTCAGAAGTTTGCATGGCTTGCTTCAGATGTCTCTTAGAAGTCTTCTCCTCAGGGAGGTCTTCCCTTAACTACCCATCTGAAAGGACAACCCCCTGCCATTCCTTGTCCTGATGTAGTTTTCTTCATAACCTATTTACTACCTGACCTCATAGTACATATTTCCTTTTTTTTCTATTTTCTCAATGTCAGCTTCATGAAGATAAGGGCTTTGTTATTTTTGTCCACTACTATATATTCAGTGTATGGAAAAGAACTGGGCACGTATTAGGAACTCAATATTTATTCAGGGAAAACGTGGATTTCTTTAATTGCTTCTAATTGTTCAAATCTTCCCCCACATTCTTGAATACTGGCTATGTGCTGTTTGACTTTTTTTCCCCCATGGTGTTCTTTGAGCTTGTGATGAAATGGTGTAGTTAAGATTTTGATTGCTTCATGGAAACAACTTTCTGATTAAATATTCTTTATTTGCTCTTTTCTCTGATCCTCTTCTTCTTTTTTGTCTTTAGTGTTTTCTATAGATCCTGGCTTGATTTATTATGATGATGATTGTTGTTATACTACCCATCTTTGAAAGAAGGGAATTCTTTCTGGGCTGCTCATTTAAGGCAGTTAATGTTGAGGCAGAGCCTATGTATTGTTTCAGACCAGCTGGAATTTTTCATGATTTTCAGTGAAACTCTGTGTGTGAGTGTGAGTATTTATTTGGAAGGGGGATGGTATGAAAGGGGATGAGCTGAAATGGGGATACCTTTTTCTTCTCCCCAACCAATAGTGTTGTGTCTGTAAGGATTCTTAGGATTCAGAGCCCCTCTCTTCTACCTGCCTCAATGACAGACTGCTTCCTGTCCATAAGCATATTTGTGAATTTTCTAATTAGACCCTGCCTTCCCTGCTGTTCCATGGTGCCATATGGTATCTAGGGAATTTCTTGTTGCTGTTCCTATTATTCTAAACAAGGGGTTGACGGTTTTCCCCCTTACGGTGAGGCACCTGCTTTGGAGAGCTGTGCAGTGCAAGCCTTGCCTAAGATCTAAAGTTGCAGATGTTCTTCCTGGGCATCTTCTCTCAACCCTGATTATTTAGGGGAGAAGGGAAGCTCGAGTTGCCAGTTGTAACCCATTCAGAGTCTATATTGGATATTAAATGCCATTTATGAAAAAGTCCATTCTCTCCTCCTGAACTAAAAGGCCTCCTTTGTCAAATATTCAGGGTCTATATATGCAAGGATATATTTTGGGGTTACTGATACCATTAATCAATTTGTTAATCCTTTTACAAAATGTAGTATCTTATTTATTATGTATTTTCTTTTAAGTCTTGATATCTAATAACACAGGTTACTTTGTTCTTCATTAAAGGTATTTTCTCTATTACTTTTCAGAAATATCTCGACTATTTTAGGTTCTTGGCATTCCTGTATACATTTTAGAATCAATTTATTGAGTAGAGAGGTTTTAATTAAGATTGCATTAAATTTAGAAATTAATTTGGGGAGAATTTATATTCTTGCAATATGGATTTTTCTAATACATGGACATACTGTATCTCTCCATTTCTTGACATCTTTAATTTATTTCCGTGAAGGGCTACAGTTTTCCCTACAGAAGTCTTTTGCACATCTATTGTTCTATTTATTCCCCAGACATTTATAGTTTATTAAAGGCCTATTTGGATTGTCTATGCAAAAAATGTTATTATCTGAGAATAATGGTATGCTTATTTCTTTCTTTCCGATTAATTTTTTAATTAGCATCTTTAAGATGAGTTGTAGGTTTACAGAAAAATGTGGTAGAAAGTACAAAGCTTTTCCATATGCCCTATCTCCCCTGCTCCAGATTCCTACTCTAGTACATGGAGCAAAAAAAGTAACCCCATTTTCTCTCTTGTCTCCCTTCACCACCCCCGTTATCTGTTTTCTCCTGGATTCTAACCAGTAACTCTTAACTATCTTATTAGTTCTCCAGTGTTTCCACACAAATATTTATTGATAGCTTTTCTGGTATTTTCATAGGGGAGTTGGTTCAGATACTTCTTTCATAATTACTGGAAATGGCAGTCTAGTGTTGATGTTCTTATTAGCTTATTTTTCTATGTTGAATAAGTTGGTGACAGTAATCTCACTAAGTATAACTATGAATGTTTATAATGGTTATCCCTTTTGGAGTGTTTTCGGTTTTAATATCCACAGGTCTATGTAGTATTTTCTCATCTTCCCCAGTCATTTTTGCCACTGTGTAACTATATGAATAACCTATTCTTTCAACTACAGTTTTCAGGACTTAACCTGGATCAAACATTATTCCAGCCCTTTCCATCAGAGATTATATTTCAGAACTACACTCCCTGTGAAGTCTATGAAGTTCCACTGGTTTTGAGGAACAATGACAAAGTAAGTATGTTCAGTGGGGGAGGTGAACTTCTCCAGGATATGTGAGAGGGGGTTAAGTACAATCAGATCTTGGAGGATCTTAGAGAAGTTCTTTAATTCCATAGATTTAGGAAAAAGTAATATGAAGACATGCCCTTTGATTGTAAGCTTGATGAAGACAAGGCTACGTCTGCTTCAGTCCTAGTACAATGTCCAACAAAGAGTGAACTCCCAACATGTGCACTAAATTTTTGTTGAATAAAGGATTGACTAGATGAATGGCATATGGTTCTCATGTACGATGAGTTGGGCTGGGTTTTCATTTAAGATGGGGAAATTACTATTAATGTTCATGTGTTTTTCATTAAAGGCACCACTTCCCCAATTCAAGCTGTAAACCCTACTCAAACAAATTGCAATTGCTGAGCAGTTATGTGTGTTTTTATAGCCTGCGATGCATTTATAGTCTGTAAATTGTACCTTAAAAAAAAAAAAAAAAAACTACTTTTCTAAAAAATCCAGATCCCTTTCCAAGGATCCTTTTCGGTCTTTTCCCTTCTCCATCAGATAGCCTTCAGATTTTGTCTGCGGCTGGTCCTGGGAGGCTTCTCTCTCTGCCTGTATCTTGTCTCTTATCTCCTGTGACTGCAACTGAGGGTTTCTTCTCCAGCCTTGTGTCTTTTTCTTCAGAGATAAATTAGAGGTTTATTTCAAGAAAAGGTATTAAATGCCTGAGGATTTTCTTAACATTTAACAATAATGAAAGAAAGAATAATGTAGAAGGTCAGCACGCTGCACACTTAAGCATGAAAAGTAATCAGATGGGGAGGAAGGTGTCTGAAAGATGGTAAACTGCAGATGTCAATTCAAGACGGAATACTTACAGGAGTCTGCGAGTGCGGAGACAAAAAATTCTAGCTATAAGAAAAAGAGGAAATAAGTGAAGACTGTGCAAGAATCCAGAGTAAATGGGAAGGCTTGCAGTTGTATTTGATACAGGAGCTCGTTAAAGGAATCAGTGATGCCTTTCAGAGATCAATGGTGTGATTTAGTGACAGCAAAGTCAGACTCTGGAGAAAATGTTTTATTTAGTTCTTTGCTGCAGTAGTGTTAGCAGGAAAAGCTCATGATACAAGCTAAAGGGGTAGGCAAGGAACAAAAAACCCCAGGGTGAGTGGGGCTGTGTTCCTAGACCTCAGGAAGAGCAGCCTTACGTAGATGTCAGGACTCCACATCTTTTCACACAGGGCTGCCAGCCAGTTCAGCTCTCACTGCCAATTCCTTTTCCCTTTCTCTATTATTTTGACTCTTGCTCAGGTGTTTTTTTTCTTTTTTGGCTATTAAAGGCAGAGAGGAGCTAGTCCAAAGGGCTACCCCTCCTTGACCCTAAACAAGAAATTCTTATCAGTGGGTATATATGAGCAAGTCAAAGGTAAAGGGCAAGCGTATGCTTTGTCTGCCAGAGGAAAGTCAGTTTCACAGATAACCCAACACCTCTTGGTAAGTTGCAGCCGGAGTGCTGGCCCCATGGAAAGAAAGTCCCTATCTAGGGAATGTTCAGATGCCAATAAGTAGACAGCTTTCTTCTGGCCAGGCAGGCTTGTCCTCAGGTGAGTTACTCCAGGATGCGCATGTGGAATGGCTGATGTAAACCTGCTCCTTTACTTGTTTGATTCATAGTCTCATAAAAAAGCCACCAATAGAGATATAGGGCACTGAGGAACGATTTCTGTGCCATTCTCCATTTATATGCTTCCTCACTGACAAGGAGGACAAAAGACAGGGCCTGTCCAGTCATTATTTTTTGTCTCTTTCACAAATACAGGGTGAGAGTAAGCCATGAGCACTCCATAAGCCAGAGTGATTCTACTTGGGATACAAGAACCCTGACTCCAGGGTCAGACTAATCTGAGTTCAGATTCCAGCAGGGAAATCAGATTTTAGGAGCTGTTTGGAGCTGCTGAGACCGGCCAGGGGGATATCCTGCTGTGCTTTTTGATCTTGCTTCCTAGTGTGTTTCCTCATAACCATCCCATACAGAGGGTAGAGTGAGGCTGGGACTGGACTGCCGGCCCCATTGCTTGGTGGAGTATGAAGCTCGAAGGTCACCAGGAGCATGAAGTGGCATCATATGCAGTAGATGACCCATAGAAGGACTGCAGTCAGTGTGATTTCTTCTCCCAGAGCAGTTCTCAGATGTTAGCAAATCCAGCTTAACTCCACCATGAGGGTGGGGTTTTAGCTGATTAAACAGGTAGCCTTTGAAGACAGTCACGTTTAAATAATAAAATGGACAAAGACTTGAAATAATTTTTTAAAAGTAATAAAAATACTAATGAAAATTACAGTTAGAATGTACTGAGTGCTTACTTTGTACAAGATAAAGATAGGTACTACTATCGCCCTTAGTTGAGGAAACTGAATTCTGAATCAAGGTCATGTGTCAAGTAAGTAGTTGATGGAGATGTCAGTCCACGTTCAACTCCAAAGCCTGTGCTTTTTCTTCTGCGTTTTCACATGCACAATATCCATCATTGTGTGTTTTCCCTGCAGATTCCAAGGTTGGTGAAAGTTGTTGAGGAAAGTTCACCTTACTTTAAAGTAATCAGCCCCAAAGACATTGGGCACAAAGTGGCCCCAGGAGTGCCATCCATATTTCGAGTCCTCTTCATGCCGGAGGAGAACAAGGTAATAGCAAGAAACTGGTTAAACACTTGTCACTAACAGGGGGCAATTTAATCTTGAACATTCACCAAAACATCGATGTTGGCACTGGTGGCGTTGTCAATATTGACGGGTGGTCGCGTTATTGATGGAGGTAGTGGTGATGCAGATGGCGATGGGAGCACGTGTGAGAGGGGGGATGGTGCACTGGAGGGAATGCGGAGAGAACTGTCAAACAGTGCTGATGGCTTATATGAACTGGAAGTAGCCGGGGGTAAGGGAGGGTAATCTTGCTGGACACGTGCCTCTCCCTGGCCAGTCCCCGGCCAGTCCCTACCCCAGTATGTTTATATTTGAGTATACAGCTAGAAAGGCACCAAAAAAGAAAAGGTGAAGCACAGATGCAATGAGCTCAGACAAAGGATAAAGATTATGGTTTCTGGAAAGTTTGAGGCCCTTGCTGGTTATAGCTTCCATCTCTTGATTCTAACTTGTTTGAGAAAGAGTCGCAACATCCAAATATGGGTCATAGTATCAGCCTCATTTTTGGCAGATAATGTGGCCGGGACCTTAGGCCTAGATGGGGTTCCCACTCCCCAATAACTAGTAGATAACTGGTCCTTAATAAAACGCTGAATAGCCGTACCCGAGCTCTAGCAAAGCAGATATTACTGAGACCAGAGACATGCCTGGTCTGCTTGCCCTTGTCCGCAGACAGGCAGGCTAGGAAGAGTCTGCATTCAAAAGGAAGAGGCCATTTTCCTTCAGCACCACCATCGCTGTGGGGGATCTAGCCCATCCTCAGACTCTCCTCAGTCAGAAGGAGCAGGTAAGGGGACTAAGGGTGGAGCCTTCTTCCCAGCCCTTCTGCAGGGCACAGAATTGTTGGTGAAGTTTTCTTCTCTATGGGCCTAAGTGGGGACTTGTCAGGAGGAGGAGAGAGTTTTACCAGCAGGCTTGCAGCAGCGAGGGTGGGGAACAAGACTTAAATAGGCATGACAGAGTATAGGCTGTATACTATGTTAAAAGCCTGTGTGCTGGCTCGGCGCCTGTGGCTCAATGGGCTAAGGCGCCAGTCACGTACACCTGAGCTGGCGGGTTCAAATCCAGGCCGGGCCCACCAAACAACAATGATGGCTGTAACCAAAAAATGGCCGGGCCTTGTGGTGGGCGCCTGTAGTCCCAGCTACTTGGGAGGCAGAGACAGGAGACTCGCTTGAGCCCAGGAATTGGAGGTTGCTGTGAGTGTGATGCCACGGTACTCTATCCAGGGTGACAGCTTGAGGCTCTGTCTAAAAAAAAAAAAAAAAATCCTGTGTGCTTATCTGCGCTGCACCATCATGGCTGGAATCAGGAGCGTGCAGAGGAGTCAGCCACACCAGCTCGGGTCCCCGCCTCTCCACCACTAATACCAGCTGCTGTAAATGTCATTCCCAGTTCAGTGTTCCTGCTGCTGTTGCTGTTGTTACTGTTTTTCTGAAGAGCAGGGATAGAGAATTTAGTGTGGTCTGTTAAGCATGTACTCACGGTAGTAAGTGGCTAAAAATCCCATCGTAATAATACTGCTGTCATTATTCTGTGCTCTGTAGTGTTACTATTTATATCTTGGATTGAGTTTATGGACTTGTCGTTTTGTTTGAAGTAATACTGACATCACTAAGGAGATAAATAATTCCAGATGTTGGGATTTTTGGTATATATTGTAGATGTCTGTCTCTCTTCCCCCGGAGGTTCTAAATACTGTTTGTGAAGAGAATGATTCCTGGATTTAGTTTGGATATTAGATTCCTATACTGTTATTTCTGCAGGAAGCTGATTAGAAGACTTTGTGGGACTCGAAATATAAAGCATGGCAGATATCAGGGAGCAAGGTTTTGTTATTTTTTTTTTCTGTGCTGGTCTTCTGTTGGGTAAGTATTGTTCTACCTGTAGGTAGTTTGGCTGAGAAGGGATACATGAGGCTTTTGAGGGGATGGAATATTCCATATTGTGATAGGTATGTGGATTACATTTATGGCTGAATTCATTTGTCAAAATTGTACATTTAATATTTGTGTTTACACACACAAATACACAAATTTTACGTAAAACTCTGTATAACAATAGAGGAGGTAGTTAGTGGGTGTGTAGATAAAACCGGAATTAAAGAATGTTAATAATTGTTGAATCTGGGTAATGGGTATAATAACCCCTAATATTTGGGTGTTTGTTACACTATTCTGCTTTAAACTTTCCTCAATCAAAAGCTAAAAGAAAAGAGAATGAGAGAGAGAAAGAGAGAGAGAGATTTTATTACTTCTTGTGTATACAGTGAATAAATAGTTGAAATGTATTTTAGCTATATTGGTATTTACTTTGTAAATATGCAAGGCTACATTTCCCTTGAGGATTTCAACTTGCCTATATTTCGTGCCTGTTTATTTTACTGCTAGCTCTTTTATTCTCTTAACCATTCCATTTATCCAACATTGCAAATCTAATGGGAAACTCCTAATTTAAAAAATTAACTAATTTGGGTGGTGCCTGTAGCTCAGTGGGTAGGGCACTGGCCACATACACTGAGGCTGGGGGGTTGGAGCCCAGCCTGGGCCTGCTAAACACCAATGACAACTGCAACAAAAAAATAGCTGGGTGTAGTGGCAGGCACCTGTAGTCCCAGCTACATGGGAGGCTGTGCAAGAAAATCACTTAAATCCAAGAGTCTGAGGTTGCTGTAAGCTGTGACGTCATGACATTCTACCAAGAGTGACATAGTCAGACTCTGTCTCAAAAAAAAAAAAAAAAACTAAGTTAAATGTTGTTATACTGATCCTTTGTCTAAATATTTTGAAAGTTATCCTGAATATATGAGGAGATACAGTGAGAATCGTGGTTACTGATGAAGAAATTAGTGAGCCGGTTTTGATTACATTAAAAGTAAGATTTTTGTGTTGGACGTGGATCTAAGCTCTCTATAATAAAATTCATTTTTCTTGAGGCAAGAGTTCTTTTCTCCTTCTGCTGGCTAAGACTGGTGTCTTGTACTTGGTGTCTGCATTCGCCCTCACTGTTGGGAAGTCGACAGGGCCATGGGCAGAATGACCAGCGAGGGTTAGGAGTGCTGTCTTCTGGGCTGCTCCAGAATGCAGCCAAGGAGTGACTAAGGCCACATTTATTTTAGGAAAAATAAAAGTCAATCATTGCACTGTCGTCGTTTCTTCACTTGGGCAAATTGATAGCCAGAGTACACACATTTTTTTCTCTTCCTTCTCCCCTGCTGATCTGAGCACACTCCATTCTCATTTACCCTGCTCACATCTGGAGGGTGAGAGATATAAATTGTAGCATGCCACAGTTAATAGACCAGCCCTCTTGCAATTGGATTTTCAGCACCCATGTATATTAGCACGTCGAAGATGATAATGCAATTTATATTTTTTTCCCCCTGTCATCTATTAATCTGGCTTCCTGGGGATAGAACTTGCTAAGAATGCCAAATACCCAGAAAACAGGTGCAGCAAATTCATTTTGGCTTTCCTTATCTCTCTTCATACAGACTTTTAAAAAACTGATTTGTTATGTCATTAATCTAACAATCCCAGCGTACATATCATGCAGTGTGGAAATCTACTAGTCAATGTTATCATAAAGTAACACTATAAAATTCCAAAGCCTGACATTTTTCTTGACCTCTTAAATTTGTATATTTACTATTAAAATGAGAATGAAAAATAGTAGGCTTTTGTGGGAATGCAAAACAGAGTACTTCCTTGAGAAAAGCACCAGTATTGTCCCGCGGAAATGGCAGTGTGCTTTGGAGAAATTGTACAGTGATAGAATTGGATTGCTCAGTTACGTTTTAAGAAAATTTCTAACTTGTTGTCCAAATGATCTTCCTGGTTTGTTACTATGAAATTAAAAAATTTTAGTCTAAGAAGAATAGAAAATGTGAACATGTTTTATGTTGCCAGCATTTTGAATTAAAATGCAGGTTTCATAAAATTTTCTGCGATCAATAATTTTTGTTGGCAAAAATAATGACCAGGATTTTATTTCCCTCCTGCCCGGAACCACCCCTCCCCATTTGCTGTCTGGCCACCCCTGAAACCACGGTGCTTCCTTAGCACTGTGCCCGCTTAGGAAGTGCACAGTAAGTATTTAAATGAGACAAGTAAGGAAAAGTTCATCTCAAAATATAAAGAAGTTTCTTCAACTTGAAAATGGCCTAAAGATGACAAAAACTTATAAAAAAGGCTAAAATACCTTCTTGTATCATAAACATGTTAGATGTTAACTTTCTCTTCATCGCTTCAACCAGGAAAAAGATGTCTAACACGAATGCTTCTCCATTGGTTTCGTACCTTCCGTGAGTCACATGGTACACTACTTCTTAGCTTTCTGGACTTGACAGATTCAATTTGAAAATAGGGCTAATGAGGATCTTAGGAATTCTCTTTATGAAGAACTCAATAGTTTAGTATCCAAAAAAAGAATTAAAATGAATAATCTCAGTCACTCAGTCTTTGCCAGGCCCATTCTGTGAGCCAGGATCTAATGGAGAATAGAATAAGTTTTGAGCTTCATGGAGCTTATGCTCCCAGATGAAAAAACAAGCAAATACCTAATTTAATGTCAGGTATTGACATAATAGAAGATAGAGAATGATGGGGGCTTTGTTTTCTTTCAATAGGAGGGTCAGGGAAGATTTCTCCATTGAGGTGACACTGGGCAGAGAACGAATTTAGGCCATTGCAAATATCTGAGGGAAGGGCTGTCTGAGAGAGAGATCAGCAAGTACAAAGGCCCTGGGGCAGAGATATGCCCAGTAGCAGATATACCCAGCAGCAGGCTTAGGAAAGTACCAACAGTGCTGAACAGTGGAAGCTGCTTGGAAAATAGTAGAGTGCAGAAGGCAAGCTTGTGAAAGATCTTTGAAGCCATGCAAAATGGGATAGCAAGCCATCATAAAATGCTTTTTTTATTGAAGCTTTCATTCATAACTAAAAGTAGAGCAGAATAGTGAACATCATCACTCAGCTCTTCAGATTATCAGCGCACAGCCTGTCTGGATTCATTTATCCTGTCCAGGCCCCAGCGGATTTTGAAGCAAGTCTTGTACTTCATATTATTTTATCTGTAAATACTTCATTATTTGTCTCTCTTAAAGTTGGCATAACCACAGTACCATTATCACACCTAGAAATGTCAGTAGCTCCTTAATATCATCAAATATCCAATCAGTAGTCAGCTCTCCCCAATTGAGTCATAATTTTTTAAATTGATTTTGTTAAACTAAGATCCAGACAAAATTTGCTGATTACAGCTAATCGGATTGTTGAAAATCGTCTTCTGTCTTGTTGCCTATAAACTGGTAATCAGATCTTGGTTAGATTCATGTTGAAGTTTTGTTTTTGTTTTTGTTTTTGCAAGACCCCATCTGTGATGTGGCTACTTCCTATGGTATCACATCAAGGTTCAAGAGGCACAAAATATATATTGTTATATTTTGTGTTTTTATAATGATCTAATAACGATCATCACCTAGATCATTGAGGGTTAGGTTTCTAATTCTATAATTTGTTTTTTTGCACTTACTGGCTGGAATTATCTTAAAAACAACAATAATAACAACAACAAAACTTTGCCTCCTCAACTGTTCAGCTACCCTGAGGTATGGCTCACCGAGTATTAAATTTGCCAAATCTGTTGTCACTGGGGTTGCCATTCCTCCCTCCAGGTTAGAAGTGGAGAAAAGGCACAAGGAGAATGTGAGGGCATAACCACAGTGGCCTTGCCCCTCCCCGCCACAGAGCCGAGTGCGGCAGTGAAGACATCATTTCCCTTCGCCTAAGACTTGAGAGGACAGAATGACGCCATGTGTGCTTGGGGCTAGTGAGAATCAACACCCATTCTTTTCACTTCCCAGAAAGTCCTGTCTGCCATTTGCACACCTGCTGCTGGTTTGGAAGAAGGGCATGTTGGAAGGAAGGCTAATGACAAAAAAGTGGTTTGGGAGTTTCATCTGGAGAGCATTTTCATACATGCTGACATTTAAGATACAAAGTAATTAATGGCTGAAGTTTCTCAGTAGAGGGGAAAGAGCTCAGAATAAATATTTTGGCGTTTAGTGGTGCCTAATAGCTCTGGATCTAAGTACATCAACTGAAGTAGTTCCTTGGCTCGCAGGTGACAGAGCCTCCCAAGTCAAAACGATGAATTGATTTTAAGCCAGTTGAGCAATGTATAATGGTATTACCATTGTAGATACAGTAGATCAAGGTATTACATGATCTAATATAATCATTTTAGATGTCTAACTTCAGAGATTAGGACACACTTTAAAGGAAGTGTTTAAAGAACTTTCTTTATATTCTTTTGTGGATGTGTGGCTTGATTAGGAAAAAAATACATAATTCTGATCAAACTTCAAACCTTCCTTGTTTCAGACCTTGAAAAGGCTTGAAAACATCCCTTCAATATTTCAATTAGTCTCCCAAACTATTTCAGCTGTCTTAAATTTTTTATGGACCAAGGCAGAGGAGATGTGAATTTGGAATAAAATAAGACAAAACTCTGCGGGATCTCCTCTCCTCTCGGACTTGGCAGCATCCTCTGTTCTTTCTTTTAGCATCTCAGTTAATGTTGTTTTCACACGTGCCAGGTGCTTTCCAGTTTATAATTCTCAACAAAACCTGTGCTGGCTGGATTCCGTCTCATAAGAAAAAGTGAAAACAGTGCTTATCTCTTTGGGATTCTGTTGTAATCAGACTAGACTGTTGCATTGCTGCATTCCGGGGCATTTTCTAAAATCAAGTAGGCTTAGAGCAGTTCGTACTTCTGTGTCTGGATAACGTAATTTCGGAACCTGGCATTACCATCCAGAAACCAGAATCAGTTGCACAGGTAAGAGTCTAACAACTCAATTTCAATAAATTTCGTGAATACTGTCCATTAATTTTTATTACTCACTGCTGCCTTAGGGCTTTTCTGTTTGCAGTTCCCCTTGCCAGGTACAGTCTGTTCCTAGATGTCATCTGCCTGGCTCCGTTTGCTGTTCAGGTCTCCAACCAAAGGTCACCTTCTCAGTGAGCCTCTTTGGTTATTCGAAACTAAAGCATCCCTGTCCCATATAATCCCTTTTCTGTGTTTTCTTTTCTTCAAAGCCCTCGTCACTCTCTGAAATTATCTTGTTCTATTTTTGTTGTCGTTACTGGTATTATTGCAAAATTTTTCCTGTATGCCATACACAAATCATTGTATTTAATCATTGTATTTAATACAAAAGCTAACACTGACAGCACCTCTCACCAAACAACAGGCTGAGCACTTGCCCTCACCCCTTCAGGTCCATGGCACTTCTTGTCTGGACAGTTGCAGTGGCTTCCTAACTGGCCTCACCCCACCCATTGCAGTTTCCTTCCCGTCTGTTGCCGCACAGTTGCTAGTGCCTTCTCCAAAATGTAACCCAGGTTACTTCGTGATCAGCTTTCGGCATCAGGAATGCACTCGTCCAGGCTCAGGTCCTAACGGCTGAGCAGGTGCAGTGAGATCTGGCCCGAGCCGCCTCTCCCATGTGTCTAACCTCTCTCTTTCCCATGCTCCGCTTTGGATCCAGGCTCCAAATCATGCTTCCCCAGAGAGTGATCCTCCCACATAGGTTCATCTCTCGCCTCTCACAGAAGCCCTTCAGGAAAGGCGCCCAGTGAAAGAGCTCTCCTGCCACTCTGTCCCCGCATTGTGCCTGCTTTCTCATCTCTCACCCCCATGTACCGTTTCACTGCTCAGTTTCCTTCATTCAGCAAGTATTAGTTGAATGTTCGCTAAGTAGTAGATCTTGTTCTAGGCACTGGGTCTACTGAAAGCAAGAAAAAGGGCAAGATTCCTATTGACAGGGGGGATTTTCGGGGGAGACCTGCCAAATTCAGTTTGTAGAATAGATAATACACTAGATGGCTTTGGGGAAGACCAAAGAAGGATGGAAGGCCAGGGAGCAGTGGAGCAGAAGAGGGCGAGGTAAGCTGCAAATAGGGCAGCCGGGGCCCTCAGTGAGAGTGGACCACGGTGACAGTCCTGGGAGGTGAGGGGGTGAGGGAAAGAGATGAAACCATGTGCAAAGACTCTGTAGGGGAAGAGGCAGGAGACAGGAGGAGAGGTGGCCAGAGAAATGACAGGGGTCCCGGGCCCTGGGGCCTTCACAAGCTTGCCAGCCTCAACTGGGGAGCTTCTGAGCAGAAGAGCAGCCTGTGCTAATTGACATTTTAACTGGAGCCCTCTGGCCCTTGGGCAAAAACCAGATTTTAGGAGAGCAAGGATTGAAATAGAGTCCTGGAGTTACCCTGGGCAAGGTTGGAGTGGCTAGGACTAGGTGGCAGGGGTGAGAGAACGGAAGCAGCAATTGCAGTCCTAATATATTTTGAAGGTAGGTCCTAACAGATTTACCAAGAAATTGAGGATTATAGCATCAAGGATGCCTCTTCCAGGATTTTAAATTCAGGCCATGGGAAGGCTAGAGAGGCTGGGTCTAAGACTAGGGGGCTGAGCAGGAATGGGGCTGGGGAGCAGAGAGGGTCAGGAGCAGGATCTTAGCTGGCCACATGGAGCCTTTGTGGGTGCTAGAAAAAGGTCCCTCCGCGGAGCTGATGTAGCTGCGGCCAGCTGTGGGCTGGACTGCAACCCCCATTCCTGCCTCTCGGCAGGGGGTCTTGATACAGTGGTAGGCAGTGGCACTCATGGGGGACTTTGTTTTGAGACATGATGACTTTACATAGGTGCTGACTATGCAGTTGGGTAAGAGTTTGGAATTCTGGCAGCAGAGAGAACTTCAGGTTTAAAGGCGGTTCATGGGCCATTCCTGATTATTTTGTCTTTATAGATATTTATACAGGAATTGCATTGTGCATTATACCTCCTTTATTCATCTGCTCATTCCTCCATCCTAAGTAAGCTGGAAGAGGGCCTTGACCATGTCTATTCTTCCTAACCAGCTGTATTTCTAGACCTGACATCAAGCTGGCACCTGAGCCCTTGATAAACATGTCTGAATGAGTACAGTAATTGGGGATGCCACTGCTTCACACTTGCTCATGAACTCAAGTGTAGGGCCAGGTCTGTATGTGGGTCTGTATGCCGTGCAGTCTCATTCCCACTCTATGCCTAAAGCTCGAAGAGAGATTTCTTTAAAACCTCCATCACTTAATACTATTTACTACGTGATTGCCAAAAGGAAATTTAAACTCAAGGTGACTTTATATTTATCAAAACTGCCTTACAGCTAAAATGATGGGAAAACTTAAATAAAAACAAACCTGGGCTAGATAACAAGTTTCTTACACGTTGACGTCTGAGCTTTTGGACTATTCTTGAGGGAACTATCACTTTTAACTTCCCCTTTGCTATATTGCAGGTAAGCATTCTATTTCTATCTTATCAGATGACAGAACAACTTTATTCAGTATTTATGTTGCATTTAGGCCGAAGACGGGGAAACATTGATGCCTGGGGCTTTGGCCTTTTATTTGGAGTGGTTAGTAAAAGTTTTGCCTGGGAGGTGAAGTTTAAACTGAGCTATGTATCAGTTCCCTATTTCTATATAAGAATAGACTACCCCATTATTATGCCTTGGAATAATAAGCATTTATTGTTGCTCACAGACTGTGGTTCAAATGTGTGGTCTTCTGGTCTTCCCTAGGTCCACTGATGCATTGGATAGGCAGCTCTGTTCATCCCGGGGAGGTGCTCTCACACATCTGGGCTGGTCTAGCATGGTCCTGGCTGGCACATCCGGCCTCACATGCTGCAGTAAACTAGAAGGCTTACTCACACACCAATGGCAGTATTCCAAGAGCAAGGCTGGAAATTCCCAAAGCTTTTTGAAGGTTCAGCTTGAAACTGATGTAACATAACTTATACCACCTTCTGTAGCTCAAAGCAAAGGAGATTCCACTCTGGATGGAGGAGCTGCAAATTCACATTGCAAGTGTACAGGCCTAGGGAGGTCATTAATTAGAATCATCATTCTGTCACACAGGCTTGAAGGATAGATAGGGTTTAGAAGGAGGATGTGAGGGAACTGTAGTAACCCTCCTTTGAGCTCAAGAGGAGTGTGCCTTGCCTGTCACTATCTCCCATCCTATATCCCTAATATCTGGGAAACACATGGATCATGAGCTTCTCTATTAGCCCGTGGGCTTTTTTGTTTGTTTGGTTTTTTAATTTTTATTTTTTATTAAATCATAGCTGTGTACATTAGTGCAATCATGGGGTACAGTGTGCAGGCTTCATGTACAATCTGAAATATTTTCATCCAACTGTTATAACCTTCATGGGATTTTCTCATTTATTGTGTGAAAACATTTGTGTTCTGCATTTAGTAGGTTTCACCTGTCCCTTCTAAGATGCACCATAAGTGTGATCCCACCATTTACCCTCTCTCCACCCCCCGCTCCCCTTCCTTCCCTTACCCCTTTCCCCATCTTCTTGTGCTATAATTGGGTTATAGCCTTCATACGAAAGCTATAAATTAGCTTTATAGTAGGGCTGTATACATTGGATACTTTTTCTTCCATTCTTGAGATACTTTGCTAAGACGAATGTGTTCCAGCTCCATCCATGTAAATATGAAAGAGATAAAGTCACCATCTTTCTTTAAGGCTGTGTAATATTCCATAGTATACATGTACCACAATTTATTAATCCATTCGTGGATCGATGGGCACTTGGGCTTCTTCCATGACTTAGCAATTATGAATTGGGCTGCAATAAACAATCTGGTATAGATATCTTTGTTGTAATGTGATTTTTGGTTTTCTGGGTATATACCAAGTAAAGGAATTATAGGATCAAATGGCGGGTCTATTAGTATAAAATAGTACCCTGAGTATTCTCCAAATGTCTTTCCAAAAGGAACAGATTAGTTTGCATTTCCACCAGCAATGTACAAGTGTTCCCTTTTCTCCACATCCACACCAACTAGCCTGTGGGTTTTAATGCTTGAACTGTTCTCTCACTTTCAGAAAAGAGAATCTTGTTAAAAGTACATCCATAATTGTCTTGAGAAGTTTTTGTGGAATTAAACTAATTTGTTTTACAGAATGCCTGGCATACAACCAGGCATAGTTCTCTTGATTGTGTTGGTTTTCCATAAATAATGATTGTACACTTCCCTTGTAGGATTACACCCATATGTTGACCTGTGTTACTGAAAGAGAAAAGTTTATTATACCCATCAAAGCTAGAGGTGCACGAGCCATCCTAGATTTTCCAGACAAGCTGAATTTTTCCACTTGCCCTGTCAAATACAGCACCCAGAAGATTCTACTGGTACGAAACATTGGCAAAAAAGATGCTGTGTTTCACATCAAAACGGACAGGTATATATTCCTTTGGCTCTCGTTTTTGATTGGTTATAGCTAAATCTAGTCCTAGCACAAGTAATTTTCTAGAATAGCATTGTGGGTGGAACTGCTTGTTACAGTCTTTAATTGCAAAGATGGGAGTCCTCACTGAGGTAGGGTAGACTTAATCCTTAGAGAAAACTAAAACTCAAGGTTTAATATCATATATCCATTTTTTTTCTAAATCTTCTTACTTGTTTGGCTTGTTTTTTGAAATGCCAACTAGAAGTGCTTCTTTTATTATAAAATAAAATGAGAATTTGTAAAAAAGCAAATTTGTTTTGACCGAGAATAACTGTCTTGATAGGTTTGCAATTGCTATTATAAGAAATTACCACAAATTTAGTGTCTTAAAAAAACACAGATTTATTATGTTTTAATATGTATTATTCACTAGGCTAAAAATCAAAATGATAGCAGGGCTATGCCCCTTTTTGGAAGCTTAAGGGGTGAATACAGTTCTTTGCATTTCCAGCTTCTAAGGGCCATCCACATTCCTGGCTCTAGCTCCTCAGTGTTCTCATCTGAAAAATAAGAGAAAGTATACTTGCCACTTCATGGATTTGAGGTGAGGATAACAGATATAAATTCCTGGAACATAGCAATTGCCATGTAATAAGTGTTTGTTCTTTTATTTTTTCTTCAAATGAGCTATTGCCCGTGTGGTAGCTAGAATGATGGCTCTTCAGATATGTCTACGTTCTAATCCCCAAAGCCTGTGACTGTAACATTACATGGCAAAGGGGGATGAAAGTCGTCGATGTAATTAAGGTTGCTGATCAGTTGATGTTAAAATCAAAAGACTATCCCGAATTCTCTGGATAGGCCCAATGTAATCATAAGGGTTTTTAAAAATAGAAAAGGGAAGCAGAAAAGAGGTTAGAGGATGAGACGTCTGCTATTGCCTACTATGAAGATGAGAAAACTTAGGGATAGAGAGGTTACATCACTTTCTCAAGAGCACAGAGCTAGTAAGAATGGCAAGACAACCCTGCTGTCAAGAAACTCTCTTATAACATGGGAAAGGACAACTTGTTTCGAGACATGAGAACAGTGGCTGACCAGGGGGGCCTTAGCAAGAATGACCTCTTTGGGAAAACAGGAAGCAGGGAATCAAGTTTTTTGTTTGTTTGTTTGTTTTTACAGTTTTTGGCCAGGGCTGGATTTGAACCACCACCTCCAGCATATGTGGCTGGCACCACCCTCAAGTTTATCTTTATAAACTTTTTAAAAATGTTGTGGATATTTTTCTAGATCTAATCTAATCTATCTGTGGATTCCTTTGCTTATTTAAGGATACATCTCCCTAGATAGGATTAGCATTTGCTTCTTCCTGGTTCCCAAAGATTAGGCTGCTATAGAGTACTCTCTTGGTAATTTCTTGGCTTAGATTCTATCCACCCCCCTGCCCACAAATTCCCTCTCAAAGGATGTGCCCTCAACCTACAATATGGCAGCCCTGCTCCTACAATATGTTCCAGTGGATAACTTGAAAACTCTTCCACCAGAAAATACCTAGAAAGACTTGATAAAATATAGCTTACATGAATGTATAGTTGAGCATGCACAAAAATAAGGAAACCTCATGGGATTCCACAGCAAAGAGGACACTGAGATCTATAGTAGGAAGCCACTGAGCTAATGCTAGGTCTGCCTTGGGTCCCAGACTGATAGTTTATATGTGAACTCCAAACCTACACAAGTCCAAAGTCCTGAGAGGCTGTTTCACTTACTTAAGCCTTTGGCTGATGGGAGAATGTTTTGTTGGGATTACAAGTTTCTCAGGTTTTATATGGGGATTTGGCACCAGTGCCCTGGCTTGACTGTCTCAAGGCCTTGTCTCCTGCTCCAGCAGGGCTATTAGAAACCCATGCTACCAGTTTACTGGGAACCCAAGGCAGACCTAGCATTAGCTCAGTGCTTCCTGCTATTGATCTCAGTGTCCTCTTTGCTGTGGAATCCCATGAGGTTTCCTTATTTTTGTTCATGCTCAACTATACATTTATGTAAATTATATTTTATCAAGTCTTCCTAGGTATTTTCTGGCGGAAGAGTTTTCAAGTTATTCACTGGACCATATTGTAGGAGCAGAGCTGCCTTTCAGGTTGAGGGCACATCCTTTGAGAGAGAATTTGTGTGTATTCTTCCAAGCATTGTAAGAGAATCATTGTCTCTGAACTGTTTTATGTATATCCACATTCCTTTCTGGTATTATATGACTCCTGACTGAAAACCCATCTTTAATATTTCTTATAGCAAAAATTTGTAAATTCTCTCAGTTTTGGTCTATCTGGAAAAAAATTTTCCTTCATTTTTGCAAGATATTTTTCCACAATATAGAATTTGGGGTCAATAATTATATATACAAACTACTTTATTCAGTACTTTAGGATGTCACTCAATTGTCCTTTGGTATACATTTTTCTAATGAGAAGTCTGCTGTATTTCTTATCTTTGTTCTTATATATGTAATTATCTCTTGGGCTGTTTTCATGATTTTATCTTTGTATTTGGTTTTTAACCATTCAAATATGATGCTTCTAGGGGCAGGTTTTGGTTTTTTGTTCTGCTTTTTGTTTTAAGGGTTTTGTTTTGCTTTTGTTTGCTTTTGGTTTTAATGCTGTCTTATGTTCTCTGAACTGCCTGGATCTTTCATTATTTTTGGAAAATCTCAGCTATTATCTCTTTAAATATTTACTACGCTCCATCCTTTTCTACTTTTTCTCCTGCTTATAGGGAAGTTTTTCCTGCTGCAGATGAAAGCCACAGATGAAGCAGTATGTGTATGTCCCATCTCCCTTGGAGATCAGGGGTTATCCCTCTTTAGATTTCAGGCTGTTTGCCCTGCAACTTCAGCTCTCTGACAAGCTCAAGAAAAGTCAGGATTTTGTTATATATCTGACTTTTTGTCATTGTTAGGGTAAGAGAAACACTCTTTCCAGCTCTCTGTATCCTAGGTGGAAGCAAGAGTCTGAACCACTTTAAATAACCATCAAAGGCAAAGGAAAACATTTTTTTTGGAAAGCAGCAACTCCTGACATGGTTCATAAGTGACAGTGATAAGTGATTGTCCGTTATCTCTCATAGTGAGCCTCCCACACAATAGAGCCTCCGTAGCTGGCCACTTCTCTACATTGACCACTTTAGGTTAACTTAGTTTCTGTGGACTGGACAAGCACCATATACTCAATGGAAGTTCCTTATGCTGACCATTTATGTATGGTGGCCAGTTTGTGGCAGTCATTTGGGTGGTCAACTTACAAAGGTTCTACTGTATTTTGACTGAGGGAGAAAAAAAGCAGGTTATTCAACTGGTTCACCATGACTTAGAAAGAACCCATCTTTTTCAATTAAAAAAATGGTCTCTAGGAGGGTGTTGTGGTGGGGACCTGTAATCCCAGCTACTTGGGAGGCTGAGGCAAGAGAATTGCTTAAGCTCAAGAGTTTGAAGTTACTGTGCGCTGTGACGCCATGGCACTCTACCCAGGGTGACATAGTGAGACTCTGTCTTAAAAAAAAAAAAAAAAAAAAGGAAAAAAAATTAAGAAATGGTCTCCACAACCACCATTCATGATACACATTTAAAACTTCTTATTATATTGACATTTTTTCTATGAAGAAAAGAACTCACTTGAGGTGGAAAGACAAGTGTAGGCAGCACATCTTCATGAACTATCTGGATAAATCTTAAAAACTACATATAAATGGCAATTTCGTACATATTAGATTCATGTAAATGTGAAGCAAAATTACTTGACAGATGTAATAGTATGAAGTTGCAGGAAAAAGGTCTAAAAATCTTCTGTCCATATAACTGTGAATGTGAATCATCACCTTTTCCTAATTTACCTAAAAAATTCTACGGTAAAATGGAGAGAAAAACTCAAGGACTAGCCAGGAATCACAAACACCTTAGCGTCTCTGGTCCAACACTCCAGTTTACAAATGAAGGAAGTAAGGTCTGAGAAGCAACATGACTTACCCAAGTAAACCTGGATTGGAACAAAGGTGGGCCAGCTCTGGGTTCATTTGCCCTCAGATCCATCTCTTGTCATTCCTCTGCTCAGTGTAACTAGGGGGCTATGTTAGCCTTTCCAACCTTCCCAGCCTCCCAGCTCAGCTGGATTCCAGCTGGGGATGACCAGCCAGGGGACTAGAAAGAGACTGGAGGGTAGTAAGAAGAGAGAAGCTGGGGTGTTTTTCTCCTTCCTCCTTGTCTTCAGCAGTGTCTCTAGCAGTGGTTGCATCTCCTCTATAGTTCCAGCTGTGGACAGACTGGACTTCCATGGTTCTAGCTTCTGACAGATTATCCTAATCCCTAGGACCTAATAACATTTCCTCCTCTTCTTTTGTCTCCAGCCCAAGAGTAGGAACGGCTAACTATTGTTATTAATCCCAACACCATCTTAAGTTGGGGTTCTCATCTTTTCCATCTTCTGTGTAACCAAGTCTCTAATCAATTAAATTCCTTACTTACAAATAGGTTTGTTTTCCTGTTTAATAGTAGTTTTATGATCTTTCCACAAAAATGCTTGTGTTCATACTTTGTCATCAATTATATAAGCTGCCACAAATCCTTCCAATCAATCCCTTTTCTGTTCACATTAGCCACAGTTGGCTTCTGTTGTTTGCAAGGGAGAACACTGATGGCTAAATGGGAAAGAATATGTTTGGATTTGTGATCACATCATGTTGAATCAGAATCCCTGGGGAGATCGGCTAATAAGTATCCATTCTAAAAACTATAGACATGATTCTGTTGCCCTGAACAGGGTTCTTCAGTTAACCATGTCTATTAACCATGACTATGACCGTTAATAGACATGGTGGAACAATGGATGTATTTGAGAATTTGGAGTCAAAAGCTCAGGGTCTACTTTTGGTCCTGCCACTCTTAGTGTCAATATACAGTTAGAAAACAGTATCTCACAGGAAATTGTTTAAAACCAGATCTTTTTCTCTCATTGAAATAATGGTTTAATTAATAGTTACATTTTTTAAATGGTTAGGTACATGTAAATTATAAAAACTAAAACTTTCTGTACATGACTCTTGCCCCCATTGAAGTGTGAGCTTCTCAAATGCAAAGATTGTATCTAACTCCTTTCATTTGTATGTACTCAGCGTCTAGTAAAGTGTCTAGAATAAATAAGCAGTCAATAAATGTTTATAGAATGCCTAACTAACAGTATATCACAAAGGGAAGGCTACAACTATAAACCTCTACAATAAAATTTTTAAAAACATGATCCAAATACTATAAAATAAGCATACTATTTTTTACACTAATAAAAGGAGCTGCAATGTACTATAAAATGTACAGAGAACATAAACAATTACTGTTCAACTTCAATACAAATTTGACCTAAAACTCCAGTAGGTTTCAGAATAACTTTGACTATTAAGGTAGGATTAATTTTGGATGATGAAATAGAGAGGATTAGGAAGCAATTTCAAAATCTAAACTCACAAGGTAGAAATTAAATAAGAAAGACTCTGAAGAAAAAATACTAATATCATATTCAATATTTAATATGATAGGACCAATATTTATTCTTGTGCTAAAATATTGAATCATTTGGATGGAATAGTTTGGATTCTTAAGAGCAGCTCATAATCAGAAAAAACCTCAAATCTTTCTCATGCCTCATGATTTGTCACAAAACCGAGTTCCCTCTGTAATTATTTGGTATTAATAAGGAGGTGATATGAAAACCAAACGTTTCGATAGACTGAACCAACCTAATACCCTTGAGGATAAATACATTTTACTACTTTGTAAGAGCATTTTCTGATACTTGATATTTTATAGTCTGTTCTGCCTATCTGCATTTAGTAAAATGAAATACAAAATCAAATTAGACAACATGCAAGTGCAAAAATTTAATGCACTCTGCCCAATTAATGTGTGATTTACTGAGAAAGCTTAGCAGTTCTAAGTAGCGATGGCAATCCCAGGTGATTATCTAACTTATGAAGAAGTTTGGTTGGTGTAATCTAAACCCAACAGTTAGCAAGTTAGCACAAAGGGAGAGTATCTGTTACCACTCTATGGAGTTTGGATTCCTAGAGGTCATAGAGGTGGGAGCTAATGTCCCCTTATCTATAGTAAATTAGCTTAGGTTCTGCAATGTAATAATATCTAATTCATTGCAAAACTACTCTTTTGCTACCAAGACATGTCAAAAAAAAAATGAAAGCACAGTACAGGAAGAAAAATATTAGAAGTAGAGAGACAAGGACAGAAGAAAACATTGCAATGTTGTTTCGTTCCCAAAGCCAGGAACTTGGGCTCGCCTCTCAATTCTTCAGATTCTTACTGAGACCATAGGAAGGAAAGAACTTTATGACTGGTAGATTCACCTGCCTCTTCCATGAAGCACATATTCTGGAGCTATTGAAGTTCTGCTCCTTTCCACCAAGGCGTCATAGAAATTAATAACCAATTATAGAGATTATTTCCCTGTAAGAGTTTATTGTAATCCAATTCAACAATCTCTTCAGAAAGGCTCCTGTGAGCAAAGAACTGTTCAGAGGGTGGTGAGAGACACATAGATGAACCTAATCCCTTGGCTTCCATGTTCAGGGTGGTTTGAGATGGGCAGAAAGAACATGGACTTGAAGGAATGGGTCCTCCCTGCTCTGCCAAAATACATCATTGGGCATCTTTGGGCAAGTTGTTTTGGAGCATCTGTTTTTTCATGTCCAAAATGCAAAGAGCAATCCCTACTTTCCCAGGTTTTGTCCAAGGACTAAAAGGATGAAATCACCCAGTGTAGTGCCCAGCATAGAATATGCACTCATGACATTTTGTTTTCCCTATCTATTCTTGTCAGGTTTCTTGCTATGGAGAAAGGCAGGCTTGAAAACTAACTGTAGTACAAGGTAAACTGCAGTAAGAAGTAAAAAGAAAGTTATAGCCTCTGAGAGGCAGGAGAAATTATTTACAAAAAGGAGAATCAGGGAAGATTATATTTCAGGGTGGAGGGGATTCATTGAGGGTACAAGAAACCAGCTTACATTGATTGTATTTGTTAGGTAAGTCCCTCTTATACTTGTGTCCTGCCCCCAAAAGTTGTGTCACACACTGAGACCCCCGCCCCTCTTCCTCCTTCCCTCTCTCCGCTCTTCCTTTCCCAGAGAAGATTCTATTTAAGAAGTGACTTTGAGCTCGGCGCCTGTGGCTCAACGGGCTAAGGCGCCAGCCACGTACACCTGAGCTGGCGGGTTCGAATCCAGCCGGGACCTGCCAAACAACGATGGCTGCAGCCAAAAAAAAAAAAATGGCCGGGCATTGTGGCGGGCGCCTGTAGTCCCAGCTACTTGGGAGGTGGAGGCAAGAGATTCACTTGAGCCCAGGAATTGGAGGTTGCTGTGAGCTGTGATGCCACAGCACTCTATCCAGGGTGACAGCTTGAGAGGCTCTGTCTCAAAAAAAAAAAAAAAAAAAAGAAGTGACTTTGAGTCTGGACTGGGATAGGCACCTTCAGAAGGAATAAGGCATGTGAGAAATGGTGGCTATCCTGAGGCTGTCCTAGCAGTTCTGGATTGTCTAAGTGTAGGGCGTAGTATGGTGAGAAAAGAAAGCAGGTGCAGTTCTGGGGGAACTGTTCTTACTGTAGGTGAAGAGAGCTCTCCTACCCCATCTCACTCTAGCACTGACTTGGGATGCTACAGGCACATAGGATATTTGAACAGATGTCTGTGCATAAAGAGAATGCAAAAATCAGTTAGGAACAGTTTGCATGGGACCTCGAATGCCTAGGATTTTGAACCTGAGTGTATGGATAATGAGGACCACCAAAGATGTTTGAACAAGAGATTGATGCGTTATGACCTCTGTGTGGTTTTTATATTCTCTCTAGGGCATTTGCAGAAGGTTGAGAGAAGAATGATAAAAGCTCAAACTCATCTAAACACTCAGACTCATTCCTGGGTTCATCTTTAAGCATCTTGCGGATAGCATTGAAGGAGATAAAAACAGAAATAAGAAAAATAATAATAAATGCTCATATAGCACTAGGTGCCAGGCATTGTTCCATTGTTCTAAGCACTTTACCCCTATCAACTTTGTGAACCCTCATTATAACCCTGTGAAACAGGTGGTGTTGTTACCTGCCTTTGCACGTGAGGAAACTGAAGGTTGACTTGCCCCAGGTTATGATTGGAGCTGGGTTTTGAACTTAATCAGTTACCTCTAGAGTCTAGGCTGGTAATACTGCCCCAGAGTGCCACTATAGCAATGGCTGGCGTTCACGAGAGGATTGGTGCCTTAGTTTCCAGGATGGAACAGAGAAAGGAAGTGGGAAAATCAAGAAGTGAAAGGAGAGGAGGTCAAGTAGAAAGTACCAGATGATTTACCTCTTTATGATTTAATTAAAAAAATTCTAGAGAAAAGAAACAATCGCCCAAGGGAGGAAGCCCCTGAGTTCCCTCAGGAATAATCTCAGGCACAACCAGTGCTACCCTTAATGAAAATTCTGTACCCTCAAAACAGAGGGCCTAGGTTTTCTGCAATTGATTTCATCATCTAAGGGAAGATTTAAGGAATTATGACTCTAAAAACTGTTGTGATGGAGATAAATAATCAGAAACCGCTTGGTCTGCCAGATACATTGCACAATACATTACTTTGAAAAACTAGCAATTTAAAGAAGTGAAATGGACCGTGAAAATAATTAAATAGGCTGGATTTCCTATTTAGAAAGAACTCTGTAAGTTATTTAAGGTGCTTCACGATCAGATCCAGCTTCTCTCTTCCTATTCCCTTCCAAGATAATTAAATGAAATGATTTCCCATTCCCAAATCAACCCTCGCTCCCCACAATGTCTACATCCCCAAATTCCATTTTCAAGACGCAGAACTTGTCCCCAGTTTGCCTTTCCAGATGCACTCTCTGCACAGCCTTGAGGAGTCTGACCTCTGGCTTCTGGTTGGGCTCTTCCAATGAGAGTCCCACAGGCAATCAGACAGAAGGGGATGTGAGGTCAAGGTATTTTTTCCCCTACTGTCTTCCTGGCTCCTTGCTCCTGGTAAAGTAGCCTTCTCTTTGGCCTCCCCTTGCCAGCTTCAAAGCCACTCCTCCCCCACACACATACCATCTCTTGCAGTCCCCTACCTTGTTTACATAGGCCCTTTGTTTAACTGATCTGGGATTACCCTAGTGTGAGTGAGCGTACCATCACTTTCCTTGTGAGACTCTGATATGTTTTACTACTGGGATGGCCTCTCTCCTCTAACTTCTCACAGAATTTGATTTTTATCCCTTCAAAGTTACTATTCCTTTGCAAGTGACAATATCTGCATGCACATTGTAAGGCTGTCCCTTACTGCAGTCTCAGTGTTTGAGGACAAGGGCAGGATTTTAGTCGTCTGCAATCACCCTAACCTGACTTTCTGAGCCCAGCAGGTACACTCAATGGAAGTTAAAGGAAGGGCTAACAAACAAGGATATTACTGCACCATCTAAGTTTTCTCAGTTTTCTCACATGTGCTGATCTATTACAGTTATTATAACATTAAAATAAACATTACTTCACATTAGGGAGGAAAGTATACTTCACCTCTGGATCACAGAATTGTAGTGTGGGATTTTACTTGTCTGCAGACCTAGAACTCATGCCTCCTCACTCTCCTCAGAAATGTGCTCTGACGGTGTGTCCCCACATGTGTTGCAGGCCTTTCTCTGTAGAACCAAATGTTGGAACTCTTAACGTGGGCGAGTCCATGCAACTGGAAGTGGATTTTGAGCCACAGAGCGTGGGCAATCACAGTGCAAGACTTATCGTGTGTTACGACACAGGTATGCATTATTCTTTGTTATACGTTCTGCATGTTAAGGACGATCAGATTGGAAATATGATGGAGCTAAATAGGAAATGCTTATTTTTGGCTGCATTAGAGTAAACTACGATCCACTATGTAGAGTCAAACAATGAATGCCTCCAAAAGAAATGATGTTTGTCTCCCCAGTGAAAACCTGAGAAATACAGGCTCAGGAAGGAACTCAGGCCCAGAAGTCACACTGGTAGGTTAAGGTTATTTGTGGGTAAATAGAAACTTGAAGGTAATTTAACACAATGGGTTTTCCATTTGATTTATTGCCACATTTACCTGACATTTAAAAAATGTAACCCCAGTTCAGAATGTTCTTGTACATGCTCACTGCTCTATGTAAGATTCAGTTACTTTAATCCGTAGAACATACAAATACATTACTTAACGTCTTACATGAATATAGGACTCCATCTATTATTACTAGCATTTTCTTGAGAGCTGTGCCCTGTGCAAGCATTGTTTTGCAGATATTTAATTTATGGTCATGTGGACTGCGGATACATTATACAGTCTCTAGAGCTAGATTTCAAGTTAATATTTTACCAGTGCCATTTGTAATTTCGTGATTTTTCTCTCTCACTTCCTTTTTACCCATTCATGCCGATCAACCCAGATTATCTGCAGAAGAACATTGTGGAGAGAAAACAGAAGTACACAGCCAGGGAAAGTGACAAATGCCACCTAAGTCACAGTTCTGAGTTGCTGGCTTTGTGGAAGCATGTCTGAGCAGGACACTTATTCCAGCCCTTGCCTCAGGAACCATGTTTAAGTGGTCCTGGCTCCACATTGCCCAGCACATAACCATAACCACACATAACCAGGGCACAGTCTGTATGTTTTCTCTGTGAATGTTAGCCGTAATTCACTGGCTGCTAGAATGAGAAACTAGTTTAAATGAAAGGAAGAACTTTTGACTCATGTAACCCAACAGGGAGAGTTTAAAAGCACCGCTCATAAAACAGGACATCCGTCTTCCAAGGTAGTTTGCTATTTTATGCTCTGACAATGTGAGAGTTCCAGTTGCTTCATGTTCTTGCCAACGTATAGTATCATTTTGTTAATTTTAGACATCCTAAAGGTATTAAGTGATGACTAATGGTGGTTTTAATTTTCATTATTTTAATGATTAATGATGTTGGGCACCTTTTCACATGCTTGCTGGCCATTCATATATCTTTTGCTAAGTGTCTAAGTCTTTTGCTTCTGTTTTTATTAATTTCTAAGTGTCCTTTATAACTCAATGTTCTAATATCAGTCATTTTTCAGAAATAGTATTTTCTCTCACCTTGACCCTTTATTTCCTTAATCATATTTATTTTTTCTTAATTGTTTCTTAATGAGTAGCAATTTTTAATTTGGATGACATCTATATTTTTCTCTTTTAAGATTAATGTTTTTGCCTCCATGCCAAGAAATCTTTTCCAAGATCATGAATATATTCTCTTTTGTTTATTTCTAGAAGGGTTATAATGTTAGCTTAATTTTGGGTGTATGTGAGGTAGGGAACATGTGTCATTTCCCCTCAGATGGATTATTGGTTCTTCTCAATTCCTATTATCTTATTCTGAAACATTGATTAGAGTTACTTTATTATTCTGTTACTTAATCTGTTAGTATTTTATTATTCATTCCTTTTAACTTCTGATTTATGTTTTCTATTTCTTTGTAGACTGATCTGGATACTTCTCATCCATTATCCCATTCAATAATTTACTCTTTGGTGAAGTCTCGTCTGCTATTTTAATTTATTAATTATTGTGATTATTTTTGTTTCTGGAACTTTTATTAGTTCCTTATCAAATCTGATTGCTTTCTGCTCTTTTATTTGTCAAGGTTCCCCTTTAATTTTTAAATATACTAAACATGGTTATTTATACTCTGTATCTGATCATTCAAATATATTGTTAGACTATTTAGTCGGCTGTTTGTTGTTTCTGCTAGTTTTCAACAACAATATATTATGTCTTATTGTGTTTTGTAATTTTTGGATTTAGAATCCCCAGCTTTGGGCAGCTCTGGGCTTTATCTCCTATCCTAGGCACGCAATATAATCTTTCAGGCAGAAGTCTGAGGGTTAACAAAAGCCGAGGGCAAAGGCCAGCCTTGACACTAGGTGATTTCCTGGTTTTCTATTTACTTTGATTTCTTTATTTTTCTATCAGGCTAGTAATGAACTTAAAAATAGTTTAAAAGTATTTTATCAATTATTTTAATTATTTAAATCTCTAGTTTAATCTGTTGCCTAAAACTGACTCTAATTTGTCCCTTCTTTTTACATTGTTCATCATTATTTCCAGATAGTTCATTCTTTCCTACTGTTTTATAATCTTTTCTCTCCCTCATATTATAAACATCCTTCCATGTATTTAGGCTTTCTTTATTTTCTCTCCACCATAGTTCTTGGAGTAGAAACCATGAACATTTTTATTAGACTTATTCCTATACATTTAGTGTTTTTGGATGTTAGTATAAGTGTTTTTTTTTTTTTTTAATTGTCATTGTCGTTTGGCAGGCCTGGGCTGGGTTCAAACCTGCCAGCTCTGGTGTATGTGGCTGGCGCCCTAGCTGCTGAGCTACATGCGCTGAGCCAGTATAAGTGGTTTTTCTTTATGTTTTTATCAAGGTATAATTTAGATACAGTAAGATGCACAGAGAACAAATGTACAGTTTGATGAGTTTTGACAAGCGTAAGTCCTGTGTACACCCCATTCAAGGTATGGAACATCCGTCACCACAGAACATTCTCTTGTGCCTGTTCCCAATCAATCCCTCCAAACCCCAGAAATCCCTCCAGTGATTTCTGTCTCCCTCCGTTAGTGTCGCTTGTTCTTAGCATTCAAATAAATGTACTCTTGTAGTACATACTCTTGTGTGTCTTTCTTATTTCATTCAACATAATATTTTTGAGGTCTATCCTTGTTGCAGTGAGCGTCAGTAATTTCCTTTTTATTGATGAGCAGTACTCCCCTGTATGGTTATATGCAATTTATCTATTCGCCTATTAATGTAAATCTGTATTTTTAAAGTTTTGGGCTATTATGAATAAAGCTTTAATAATTACTCTTGCATTGGTCTTGTGTGTATGTGTGTGTACGCAGGTGTATATGTGGCTTTTTTTCCCTTTTTTTCTTTCTTTCTTTATTTATTTTATTAAATCACAGCTGCGTACATTAGCATAATCAAGGGGTACAATGTGCTGGTTTCATATACAATCTGAAATGTTTTCATCTAACTGTTTAACATAGCCTTCATGGCATTCTCTCTCTTTTTTTTTTTTTTCCAGTGGTAAGACAGAATTTATTTACAGAAAAGAATACA
>CAUYRH010090118.1:0-19269 GCA_963574655.1 Perodicticus potto
TCTACCCAGAAGGAAAAAAATCCTTTTATCATAAGGACACTTGCACTAGACTGTTTATTGCAGCTCAATTTACGATCGCCAAAATGTGGAAACAACCTAAATGCCCACCAACCCAGGAATGGATTAACAAGCTATGGTATATGTACACTACGGTATACTATTCATCCATTAAAAAAAATGGAGACTTTACAGCCTTTGTATTAATCTGGATGGAAGTGGAACACATTATTCTTAGTAAAGCATCACAAGAATGGAGAAGCATGAATCCCATGTACTCAAGTTTGATTTGAGGACAATTAGTGACAATTATTGACACGGTGGGGGTGAGGGAAGGGGAGAGCAGAGAGAGAAAGAATGAGGGAGGGGTGGAGAAAGGAAGAGCAGAGAGAGGGAAGGAGCAAGGGGGGTAGGGTCTTGGTGTGTGCCACACCTTTTGGGGGCAAAACACGATTGTAAGAGGGACTTTACCCAACAAATGCAATCAGTGTAACATGGTTTCTTGTACCTTCAACGAATCCCCAACAATAATAAAAAAAAAGAATTAAAAAAAAAATCATAAAAACAGATTTCCAAAGGTTAAAAAAAAAAGAGCCTATTGTCAAAAGTGCTAAAAAGAGAATTTAATATAAATGAAAGCATTTTTAAAAATAAAATGCTGAAATTAAAATCTTGAAGAAACGTGGGGAGTTTCCAAATGAAACTGGCAGCACAGGAAACTCTCCTAGAGGTGGCAAGCAGAAGACAACCAACGATGGGGAAAGGAACACGAAGCCCAATGGATGGGGCGGGGGGAGTACCATGATTACAGGAAAGGCTCCTAAAGTTGTTTTAGCCTGATACGCATTTTACAGCAGGGCTTCCCAAAATTCAATGCAGAAGAAGCACAAGGGGGTCTTGTTACAAGGCAGACTCTGCATCAGTAGGTGGAGCCTGTCATTCTGCACTTATGACAAGCTCCTGGGCGAGGCCAAAGGTACAGACCCTCAAACTGCTTTTTCAGTAGTGAGGCTTTAGAGCATGGAAAGAATAGAGAAAGAAGTCTGCTGCTTGTGGGGAATTCCTTCAGTCGTTCTATATTTATTAAGTACACGCTGTGTGTCCGCCATTGCTCTATATGTTGGAAGCGCCATGTTGAAAATAATAACAGAGAAAGTAGAGCTGCTTAATTTGAGTATTGTTTCTATCTTCACATAGTACCAGCCATAACAAGTCTCATGCTTGAAAGAAAAAAACACAAGATAAGAAAGAACCGTGTACAACCCAGGAGACAGAAGGAAGCGATAGAGCATCGCTAAAAGCAGGCAAGTGCCCTGGTGCAGCTGAGATCAATAGGCTTTAAGCACCAGTGAAGCATGGAACTTATACTAGGAATGGGCAAGTGCAGTTGTGAGGTTCAAAAGTGAGAGAGCGATAGATTCCAAGATCTGCACATCAATGAAAGTGATGTTAACTCCAGGAAGGGAGCATATTAGATGGAGATGTGTTGTGAAGGACCTAGAAAGATGACCAGGGATAAAACAAGCCAAACCAGCCGAAGCTCATTTTCGTCTTGAATAAAGAAGGGTCAGGAGAAACCTACTAAATGCAGAACACAAATGTTTTCACACAGTAAACAAGAAAATCTCATGAACGTTATGTCGAACAGGCAGATGAAAATATTTCAGATTGTATGTGAGGCCCACACACTGTACCCCATGATTAAACTAATGTACACAGCTATGATTCAATTAAAAAAAAAGGAATCAGACTATCAGATCAGGGGAATGGAGAAGACACGAGCCATTTGTTTAACCCCTTTTTTTCCTGTTCTGCTCCGCTGTTGGAAGACGTCCAACACGTGGCAGCTAGAGAGCGCATGCGTACCTGAGGGGGCAGACGAAGAACGTTAGTGGGCCTGCAGATAAGAAATGCAAAAAGCTTTATGTGCTGGGAGGAACTGTGGCTACAGATGAGAGCACAGTCAGCTTAAAAGAACAAAGTGAACGAGGTGAGGTATATATTAACCAGTGTGATGTAAGTGTTCCTAATTCCATATGAAATCAGCACATCGTACCCCATAAATGCATTAATGTATACATGATCTATGTGTTGATGACTTAATAACATAAATACATAAATAAATAAAAACAAAGGAAGGATTCAATTCGAGCCCTACAATCTGAAGAAGTCTACAAAGTGGGGCCTACGAATTTTTTGCCTGTGTGATTCAGAAAATGGTTATGTGCTTCTCATGTTCCTATTATGGCCAAACAACCATAGAAAGTCTTATTTGTTCTGATTTTCCATTTTCACCTCAAAGAGTGATGCATTCGGCACAAGTTTTGCAAGCACCTAAGAGTGGCTCAGGCTGTCTCATCTACACTGACAGGTTCTACACAAGCCCTCAATTTGCTTGGGAATTGCTTAAAATGAAAATACATGTAACAGGAAGAGCCATGCTTCTGGGAAGGATTTTCCAAGGGATCTAAAAAAGAAGAAACTTCAGGAATATGAATCTTGTGCCTATCAATGTGACAGGAAAATCACGTGTCTCTTCCAAGACAAGATTCTTGGTCTCTCAAACACACTTGCCCACTGCTTACAGGAAGAAACAGCCTGTTCCATTTGAAAAAGTTATTTTAGAATACACGAAGTTTATGGGAAGAGTGGACAGAGCTGGTCAGCACTGTGGATGTGACACATTTAGAAGGAGGTCCTACAAAGGATGGAAGAAATGATTCTTCTGGCTGATGAAAGCTGCAGTTGTGCAAAGCTGCACCTTTTACTCGTTAGATAAAGACGAGAGCAGAGAAAAAGTGCAGACGGACATCTCATCGCTCAGCTTGTGAGCAATGTGAGGGACAGAAATTCAAGGGAGAGGAGAAGACCATCATCTTCTGACACTGAAGAAAGGCTAAATGAGAAGACGCGTTTCACAATGCAAAATGAAAGAAAAAAATCAACAGAAGAGCATATGGTTCGCAGTAGAAGAAACGAGGAAGGTGGAAGGAGAGAAACTATTTTCTACTATGAGACAAGCAAGAGGAAGCCCGGACGTCATCCTGGAGATTGTTTCAAGAGGAATTACACTCAAAAAATTATAAACAACAATAAACGAAAACACTTTAATTATTTTATGTAACTTAAAATAGATAATAAAGTCATCCGATGAGTTCACATTTATGTTTTTTTCTTTTAAAACTGTAGCATGATTACAAGTAAGCCACCAACCTCTTTCCTGCCCAAAATAAATAAGAGCAGGAGAATGCAGGTGGCAGAAAGATTGGATTGGAAAGGAGAATGCTTTGGGTAAACTGTTTGTGTCTTCTGAGAATATTATTACCACTTTAACTTTAATCAAAATAATCTGTACTGGCAAATGTCAAGAAAGCCAAAGTCAGTGGGGGCCGACGGGAGAGGCTCTGTGACACTAGTAACTCTGCTCTAGTTTCTGTGTTTTTTAGTGTCACCAAGAGTGGCTGTGTTTCCTGGAGGAAAGAACACTGGAATTACCAAGCGCATGCTGCTTAGACACTCTACGTGAAAAACCAAATGGAGTCCTTGAACTTTAGAGTCCTTTAGATGTTCACATTTGCAGGAGAAACTGGAAAATGATGTTGCTGGTTTGCTTTAGTAAAAAACAACTTCTGTTCCAGTGGAGCTACAACTTATACTCACTGATGAAGTTTGGAAACTCTACCTGAGAGAAGACTCAAAATATCAATTGCTAACCACAATTTCCCCAACCTACTAGTAGGACATCGGTAATATTAAGCTCACGGCAGACATGTAGTGAAACTCACTGCTTTAGCCTACGTGATTATTGTCCAAAAAGAAAAATCTCTTATATTCAAAATAATATCATATCTGAGTTTACATAACAGACTTGGAAGAAAAATACCTTCTTCTTGTTGGTAAAAGTCTCATGGTATTTTTGTGATGCAAATAAAAATCTGTTGGGAGTTCCCAGAGATGAGGTTTCCCTTCAGTGGGATGGAAAACTCCCAGGAAGAGATTAATGGAATCTTGTCTATCAGCATCTAGAAAGCAAAAATAAGTATTTCAGAAAATCCATTACTGATGTATATAACTCAGAAGAATGTACAACTAACTGTCACTTCATGGAATGTACCTCTGAAAATCAAAGTAGTATTTATATTTCAAAATGCACGCATATAATTGTCACACACACATACAACTAAAACAGTCACCAAGATTGTGAGCAAAATCTTGCTTCAAAATATATCCTTTTTGCTCCCTATCTCTTATATCTAGAGAGGGTAGTAAACATAAACTGCTTCTTGAATTCTGAGAAACTCTTAGCAAGAGAACTTAGACAGTAATTTTATTTTTAAAATGAAAATATATCCTTCCCACTTGTTAGTTTACCTGAAGTAAATATACCTGTACTTCACTGCAAAGACATCAACCAAAATGACCCAGGTTCTGTCCATGTTTCCAACCTTGAACAAGTCGGCCAGTTGCATTTGTCTCCACTTTTAATCCTTGAAAAGATATTCTCCGTCTCTTTACCCGAGACGATGTTTACAACATTTTTTCCCCTCAGCTGCGAGCTGGGCCCATTTTCTTTCTTAGTTAATAATGATGGCACATAAATAACAGCCTCATTATAACTATTCAACCACTCCAAAATTACCTTTTCACACTGTATCCTGAGCTAATAAAACTGACTCTAACATCTTACTTCCTTTTCCTGATCATAATTTGGTAAAAATGATAACAAGCACTGAAGGGGTCTCCTGAACACCCTTCCCATTCTACATCCCCTTCCATTGTATCCTTCGTTCTTTCCCTTCTTTCCATTCTTGTCTCAAAGCCCTGGACATTCAGTTGTCGAAGACACCTACACTATCAATAACAATAATAATAACCTCTTTACAAAAATGAGACAGGACTAAAAAGACAGCACAGTAGAAATGACTGCTTTTGGAGTAAGGTAATGCTACCATAAAATCAATTTTCTTTGAACTATGGCAAATACAAGTATATCTCAAATTATCAACACTGTTCTAATTGGGTTATTTGAACCTTTCAGCAAAAAAAAAAAAAAAAAAAAAAAGAATAAATATGGTACATCAAACATGTATTTTATTTAGTATTTTGACAGGAAGCATTCCATTAAAATACCACTTACCTTTCAAGCTGTAATATATAGAAGGGATGAGTTTATGTACTGAATGTATGTGGGGCTTTTATTCCACTTGTGAAGAGAAAACATCATGTATTAAATAATGCAGACGTTACTGCCCCAACTTGCACCCTGGTTACATAATACAGAAGTAAACATATGGCCTTGTACTGGGGACATATTTTATGCTTCTAAAATAGCCTTAATGCACTTAACAGCTACTTTTATCGAGTACTCCAAAATACCTTAACACTAGCTTTCCATTTTTCAGCCATGTTTTCAAGGCATTTTTCATCCTTTAAACTTAATAGTAGCTTCCTTTAATTTTTAGCAAGTATGGTATGGATAAAATACCATGAGAAACAACCAAAAAAAAAAAAACTTTAAACTTAATAGTAGCTTCCTTTAATTTTTAACAAGTATGGTATCAATAAAATACCATGAGAAACAACAACAACAACAACAACAAAAAAAGATATTCCTTCAAAGGAGCATAAAGAAGACTTTTTAAAAATACTGATGTTGTTATAACTTAAAACACATCTATGATGTTTATAGTCACTTACTAAGCTTGGGCTACAAGGCCAGTCCTAATGAACTGAGCATCTTCCCCTGGCTACTTTTGACAGCAAGTAAGAGAACCACTTCTAGGAGGATGGTGGTTCTTTGGATATGGACCAGAGTTTAAAACTGGTAGGTTCTCTTTAATTGTGGATAATGGGAGGGCAAAATGATTACCTTTCAATCATGCTTTTAAGGAAAAAGAATGGGCATCCTTCAAAGGCCAAACAATTGAACACTAACCAGTTTTATTATTCACTATATTTAAAAAGATCAAGCTTAAATATAACATTGCTCTTTTTTATTGTTTGTAGACAGTGTCACTATGTTGCCGGCTAGCATGCCATGGCATCAGCCTAGCTCACAGCAACCTCAACTCCTGGGCTCAAGTGATCCTCCTGCCTCAGCCTCCTGAGTAGCTGGAACTACAGGTGCCTGCTACCACACCCAGCTAATTTCTTCTGTTTATAATAGAGACGGGGTCTCACTCTTGCTCGGGCTGGTCTGGAACTCTTGAGCACAAAGAATCCTCCTGCCTCAGCCTCCCAGGGTGCTGGGATTAGAGGTGTGGGATCCTCCTGCCTCAGCCTCCCAGAGTGCTGGGATTACAGGTGTGAGCCACTGTGCTCAGCAACATTTCTCTTTAAATAGACAAAAATAATTTACTTTAGACTTAAAATATTTGTTATTCTAATATTAAGTTAGTGACAAAATGGCCTCTGAAATCAGTAATAAAATGAAATGTGACAAATTTAGATGTCTACCTTATAACATATATTGAAATAAATACCAACTAAATGTAAGAAAGACACAGATCAACCCCATAACAGAAAAATATGTACGCAAAATTCTCAAAAGAAACAGAAATAGCCAATAAACACAGAAAAACTCCACTCCACTACTTTTTAAATAAATGGAAATTAAACAACATACCAGTTCCTATCTACTAAGTTGCCAAATACTTTTCAAAGGCACGACCACACCCTGCCAAGGGGAGCACAGAACTGCTATATTCTTTCTGAAAGCCAATTTGGTGCTCTCCTGTGTGCTCTCTCTACATATACAAATACAGTTTTTTTTTAAGTCTTAGAATGTATTTCTACCCTCTGATCTAATACATATGCTTCCAGAATTTTCATATGATCAAAAATACGTTCAGAGACATTTGTTTAGAAGGATTCTATATGTACAATAACAATTAAATTATGATTCTTCTAAAGAATACAGTCCTACAAAGCTACAAAAATATTTAAGGTCATAAGATCATTCACATTACCTAAAAACGCAACAACAAATTATAACTTACTGATATAGGTAGGATCATGTTCTCCTATGATCCTCATATAAACCTTCTCTGGAAGTTTGGGATTATACAATTTATTTGTGAGCTATTTTATCCTTTGCATAATTAACATATATTCCTTTTTTGTGTTTGTTTTGTTTTATGAGACAAAGTCTCCAGCTTTTGCCCTGGGTAGAGTGCTGTGGTGTCAAAACTCACGGCAACCTCCCACTCTTGGGCTCAAGCGATCCTCTTGCCTCAGTTTTTCTAATTTTAGTAGAGACGGGGTCTCACTTTTGCTCAGGCTGGTCTTGAACTAGTGAGCTCAAGCAATCCATCCACCTCGGCCTCCCAGGGTGCTAGGATTACAGGTGAGAGCCACCACGCTTGGCCTAACATATATTACTTTAATAATTGAAAAAAAATTTTCATTCAAGAATCCACTCTGTTGCATAATGGGATAAAAGACTGACAAGGACCTGGCTCCAAGGGGCTTACATTTCACAGTAGGGAAAAACCATGCAGTATCAGCCACGGTCTTTTCATAGAATGTAAGTTCTGTGAAGAAAATAAAACAGTGACATGAGGGTGAGGAAAGAAGAGAGGGACACTTAGGTTGCATGTCCAGGGAAGGAGGCAGAGGTACCTGAGCCACCACTGGAGGATGAGGTGGTCACACAGCACTAAGAGCTGACACAGAAGGACACACCTGCCAAGGCTAGAAGGGTGACACGCAGAGCAGCTCTAGAGACAGAAAGATACCAGGGGGGCAGGAGTGGAGTGGAGAGGGAAGAGCAGTCTGAGGGACAGAGGGAGCCACCTGACACAAGGCCCTACAGGTCAGGGCAATCAATGGGAAGTCTGGGAAGGGTTTTTAAAGAGGGCAGTGATGGGATCTCATTTAAGTGTTCTTTTTTTTTTTAATTTTAGGTGAATGTGAGGGTACAAACATCTAAGTTACAATGTTTGCATCTGTTAGAGAGAGCCCCTCTTGAAGTTGTGTCCTGCACCTAAGAGCAGTGCCATGTACCTTTACATTGTGCCCACTAAGTGGGAGCACACCAAATCCCTTCCCACCTCCCTTGTTCCCCTCCCCCCAACTCGAATTGAGTTTTTCTCTTATGTGCGTGTGAATTAGATCATCTACTGGCTGCATATTAGTCTGAGTACACTGGATGTTTGCTTTTCCATTCTTATGATACTTTACTACTAAGAAGAATGTGTTTCAGCTCCGTCCAGATAAATACAAAAGATGTAAAGTCTCCATCTTTTTAAGGCTGAATAATATTCCATAGTATAAATATATCATAGTTTGTTAATCCATTCCCGGGCTGATGGGCATTTGGGTTGTTTCCACCTATTGAAGTTTTTTGGCTGCTTTCAAGAGCAAGACTGGAAGAATGGAAGTGGAGAGACGAACCAAGAACTACTGCAGTCTCCCAGATAACAGGTAATGGTTGTGCAGCGTCAACAGGAGGGAAGAGGGAAGGGCTCAGGATATATTTTAGAGGTAAGACCAACAAGATGTGCTGACAGAAGTGGGGAGAATAAAAAGGAAAACACAGGATTCAAGGATGATTCCTAGCTCTCTGAATTGAGCAATGGGTACTAATGTAGAAAAACAAATAGAGAAACAGGTCTGAGATGGAGTCAAGAGTTTCTGCCTCAACAATAGTAAGTTTGAGATCCTTACCAGGCATCTATGGTAGGAAGAAACATGGTCCCCGCATCTATGCTCCCTAGTGGCATACCAGGAATATTTTATATTATCTGGCAAAAGGGACTTTGCAGGTGTAACTAAAGTTACTCATCACTAACTTCAAGATGGGAAAGTATTCCTATCTGGAATATCAGCATGGGCCCACTGTAACCACAGGAATCCTTCAGAGGCAGGAGAAGAAGATAGAAAGGGAAGGAAGAGAGATTCAAAGCTCAAGGTAGGTGTGATGCACAGGTGCTGACTTCAAAACAGAGTAAGCCACAAGTCAACAAATGTAAGTCACTTCTAGCAACTGAGCGTGAGCACCAGCCAACTGCCAGTAAGGACATGGGACATCAGTCTTCCAACTACATGAAATTCTGCCAACAACCTTGATAATCCAGGCAGCCTCCAGAGAAGAGCAAGGTCAGCTGACATTTTTCATTCTTTTGACATCACTTTGACTTCAACCTTGAGAGCCCTAAGCAGAGAACACAGATGAATAATATTGTGCCCAGACTTCAGACTCAAGAGAAACTGTAAAGTAATAAATGGGTGTTGTTTTCAATCACTAAATTTGTAGTAATTGTCATAAAAAACTACTATGATATCCAAGAAGAAATGGTAGATGGGCAGACATTTAGATAAATGAGCCTAGAGTTCTTAGAGAAGTCAAAGTTGAGATATGAATTTGAGTGTCAAAAGCATGTTGCTTGAAAGAATCTGAGATGCCCCTAGGATAAAAGTGTAGAAAGAGCAGAGAGGAGGGTTTAGAAACAAGGCAGGAGTGTCTACAGCCATACCACTCTGAACAGGCCCAATCTCGTCTGATCTTGGAAGCTAAGCAGGGTCGGGCCTGGTTAGTACTTGGATGGGAGAAACAAAGCAGGATAAGTCAATAGGAGACCAAGGGAGATATGACAGAGTGAGTTTCAAGAAAGAGGAAGTGGTCAATGATGATTAAAGTTGTTGAATCTTCACAATAGCTACAAAGAAAATAAAATCCCTAGGAATATAATTAATCAAAGAGGTAAAAGATCTCTGCAAGGAGAACTACAGAACACTGAGGAAAGAAATCACAGAGGAAACAAACAAATGGAAAAACATCATGATCATGGATTAGCAGAATTAACATTGTTAAAATTTCCATACTACCTCAAAGTGATTTACGAATTCAATGCAATCCCTATCAAAATACCAATGTCATACTTCATAGACCTAGAAAAAATAATTCTATGCTTCATTTCAAACCAAAATTTTATAGAATTTGAGGTGTGGCTCAGTGGGTAGGGTGCCAGCCCCATATACCAAGGGTGGCAGGTTCAAACCCGGCCCCAACAAAAATATATAGCGGGGTGTTATGGCAGATGCCTGTAGTCTCAGACACATAGAAAAAATAATTTTATGCTTCATTTCAAAACAAGCCCAAGTAGCCAAAACAATCTTCAGCAAAAGAAACAAAGCTTGAGGCATCACATCACCAGACTTCAAACTACATTGTAAAACTACAGCAACCAAAATAGCATGGCATGGATACAAAACATAGAGGTGTTGGCCATACAGTCAACTGACCTTTGAAAAAACAGACAATGCATGTTGGAGAAAAGAAGCCCTTTTCATTAAATAGTGCTGGGAAAATTGGATAGCCACATGCAGAAGAATAAAACAAGATTCCTATCTCCTACCACTTGTAAAATTAATTCAAGATAGACAAAAAAACTTAAATGTAAGGCATGAAACGCTAAGAATTCTTAAGGAAAATGTAGGAAAAATTCTTCTAGATATCAGCCTAGGCAAAGAATTCATGAATAAGACCCCAATGGTAATCACAGCAACAATTAAAATAAATAAATGTGATTAAACACATTTTAACACGTGTGTGTAAATTTGATTAAACCCAACCAAAAAGCCATTACACAGCTAAGGTAACACTCCAGAGAGCAAACAGACAACCTACAAAATGGGAGAAAATATCTGCATCTGATAAAGGGCTAATAACCAGAATCTACAAAGAACTCAAGCAAATCATCTAGGAAAAAAAAAATCAACCTTGGGCAGTACCTGTGGCTCAGTGGGTAGGGCACCGGCCCCATATACCAAGGGTGGCAGGTTCAAACCCAGCCCTAGCCAAAAACTACAAAAAAAAAAAAAAAAGAAAAAGAAAAAACCACATGAGATATCACCTTACCCCTATTAGAATGGCTTTTATTAAAAACTCCCCAAACAATAGTTGTTGGCATGGATACAGAGAGAAAGGAATGCTACTACATTGCTGGGGATACTGCGAATTAGCACAACCTTTATGGAAAACAGTATGGACATTCCTCAAAGAACTGAAAATAGACCTACAATTTGATACAGTGATCCCACTACTAGGTATCTACCCAAAGGAAAAAGAGTCCTTCTATCAAAAAGATACCTGCATACAAATGTTTGTTCCAGCACAATTCACAATTGCAAAAATATGGATTCAATCCAAGCGCCCATCAATTCACAAGTGAATCAACAAAATGTGGTATATGTATACCACGGAGTACTACTCGGCCATAAAAAGGATGAATTAATGCCTTTTACAACAATTTAGAAAAAAACGGAGACCATTCTCAGAAGTGAAGTATCTCAAGATCGAAAAAACAAACATCACATGCTCTCATTATTAAATTGGAACTAACTGATAACCACCCGTGTGCACAGCGGGAAGTAAAACTCAGTGAAAATCAAGAAGGGAGGAAGGGAGAGAAAAAAACGTGCCTAATGGGTACGATGAACACTATTCGGGTGATAAGTACACCTATAGCCGCAACGCAAGCATTACAAAAGTAATCCATGTAACCGAAAACATTTGTACCTCTTAATACTTGGAAATGTAAGAAAAAGTTGTTGAAAAGTTGAGCAGATGAAGAGAGAAAAGTGACCATTGGATTTGGTAATGTGGAGGCTGTTGGTGGCCTTGACAAGTACAGTTTCAGTCGGAAACTGTTAGGGCGGTTACCAAGTAGAGTGGGTGAAGAGAACAGGGTAGGAGAGAGGAAACAGCCAGGTAGGCAAATCTTTCAAGAGGTTTTGCTCAACAGAGCAGAGAAATAGCATCGGAGCTAGAGGAGGATGTGGGATTAGGGATGGACTGAAAGGTTGAATGGAAAACATTAACGTACTTTTGTGTTAATGGAGGTGATGCTCTAGAGAGGGAGAAACTGATGATGTGCAGCATGGCACATGATCACAGGGGAGCACGAAAAGGGGTGGGATTCAGAGAATAGTAAGGGGTTGGCCTAAATCGGGGCAGGGACACTCCAAGCACTGTAACACAATACAAGGTAGAAACTATGGGTGCAGAAGAGGACAGCCTCTGCATTTGGTCATAAGAAGAGGCAGTTCCCTTCCAAGGACTTTTACACTCTCACTGAAGCATGAAGCAAGGTCATCAGCTTAGACTGGGGTGTTACAAGATTAAGGAGAGAGGACAACGTATGAAAAGTCATTCTGGAGAGTGGGAGAACAAACATGCTTGGAAAATGTAGATGACTAGGACTGTTCTAAGTGTGTTTTAGAGAACTACAATCAGTTTAAACTAAGAGAAATGAGTTGCAATTTTTTCATGGCTCCCCTCATGAATGCATACATACATGCAACACAAGTGTGTTTTAGAGAACTACAGTCAGTTTAAACTAAGGGAAATAAGTTGCCACGTTTAACTTCTTTAGTTGAAGGAGAGGTGAACAGAATTGGGCCTTAACCAGAGTTATCAATGTTATTGAACATGGTATTAAAACTAACATTTACTCAATGGTTTTCTTTCTGCTACAGTGAAATACAGCTCATTCACTCAAAATCTTGCTGCTGGAAGGATAACCTTAAAAGGCCATCCCACTACTCCTGACAAACTGAGATGTTCTAGGCATACTCCTTGCATTTCCCTCTTTATGCAGTGAGCAGAGAGGGAAAGAAGCTGTCACCAGTATCTCAAAGCATCGTCATAACATTGGATGAAGCCATCTCAGTGCTGTCTTCTGTGACTACGGCTTTCTATGTGTGCTGAGCTTTGCCATCTTTACCCCACGCACCTTTCTTTTTAAATCTGTTTGAGGAGTACAGGGCTCCCCTCATGAATGCATACATACATGCACATTTAAATTATACACGTGTGTGTGTGTATATATTTATGTACATATGTAAATATACAACAGAGCTATTATTAACTGCTGCAGGTGAAGAGGATTTAAATTTAACACTTCAGCAATAAATTAGAGGCTTACAGGTTTTGAATGTAAACTCAAACTAGAGCTTAACAAGGCCCTTCAAGGAATTAAAATCTCTTCCTAACACCTGAAGAAAAAATCCTGTACTTCTCTTTAAGGCTGAGCGCCCTAATCCCTGGGCCACAGATGTGGCCTATTAGGATCCAGGCCGTACAAGGAACCCAGGGTGCACAGCAGGAGGTGAGCAGCCATTGAGCAAGAGAAGCTTCATCTGCATTTACAGCCGCTCCCCATAATACACATCACTTGGCCTCCTGTCAGACATCCTCCCACCATCACCCCAGCCATGGAAAAATTATCTTCCATGAAACTGGTCCCCTGGTGCCCAAAAGGGTGAAGACTGCTATTAGAAGGCATCCTTCAACTGCCTATGGAACTAGTTATATTAGAAACTAAAAGATAACTCCTAGAGACACCCTAACCCCAAGCATGCTAGTATGGGAAACCTCAAGAACAATTTTAAAAATGAGTTTGAAAATAGCCAGGCATTATGGCAAGTGCCTGTAGTCCCAGCTACTCGGGAGGCTGAGGCAAGAGGACGATTTGAGCCCAAGAGTTTGAGGTTGCTGTGAGCTGCGACACCATGAAATTCTACCAAGAGTGACCAAGTGAGATTCTGTCTAAAAAAAAAAAAAAAAGAGTCCAAAAGAGGGTCAAGTAAGTCACCCACACAGCATCAATGTGTCTACAATTCCTAACAACCTAATTTCATGACTCTAGTTTCATAATCAGTATTTTCCTGATTAAACTAGAGGAATAACATGAGGAAACTTTACATTTTGCAAAGTTATCTTGAGTGCTTTAAAGAAAATTATTCTATGATATATTGTTGGCATTATATAATACCCATCGTACTTTAAAAATAAGTTGTACACTCCTTGACACCATGCTTCTTAAAATAAATCAATCTGTTTTTGCCACATTATTCAGGAAATCGCTCTCTTCACAGTGGTTCCTTTTTTGTTTGTGCATAATTCTATCTCACCTTTCCAGTATGTGCACAGCATTTTTTCGTGATCGTCTTTATCTTTTAACATTACTCCTTTCTTTTTTAAATCATGTACAGCTACACATTCATTCTCTCTGTCCTCTAGTCTTATTGGAAAGCATATGACTTGGTACTTAAGTGTCAACAGTGGTCCCCCATTACAGGGACAATGATGACAGCAGAGGGCAGACACACAACCAGAGGGATATGTACTCACTGGCACATGACTTATAATTACATCCCTTCACCTCCCCCATAACTTTTATAAGTGGAATTGTGTCTCCCAAAAAGATATGTTGAAGTCCTAACCCCTGATACCTGTGAATGTGACCTGATTTGGAATTAGAGTCTCTGTAGATATAATCACGATGCAGTCACACTGGAATAGAGCAGGCCCTTAATGACTGGAGACCTCATAAGAAGACAGAGAATGACACAGAGAGGAGGAGAATAGCATGAGGACACAGACATGGGGAGAGAACGTCATGTGACAATGGACGCAGAGATTTGTGTTGGCAAGCTGAGGAACACCAAGGATTGCTAGCAACCTCCCAAAGCTGTGAAGAAGTAAGAGTCTTTCTCTATGGGTCTTCCTTCAGAGGGAGCACAGCCCTACTGACACTCTGATTTTGGACTTCTAGCCTTCAGAACTGTAAGACAATAAATTTCTATTGTTTTAACACATCGATTTGTCCTATTTTGCTATAGCAGCCCTAGGAAATTGATATGCCCCTTGTGTGTGTTTGGAGCCTGCAATTTGCTTCTGACCAATGGGATACGGCCATGAAGATGGGCTGTCACTCCCATGATTATGTCACATTACACAGGACTGTCTTTCTCGGAGATTCATTTGACAGTCTCTCTTTCCCTTGCTAACTATGAAGAAGCAAGTTGTTACAAGTCCTCCAGCCAAAAGGAACTATAAGAAACCGAATTCTGCCAACATATGAGCTGGGAAGCTGATTCTTCCCAAGCCAAGCCTCCACATGACGGGACAGCCTAGCTGACATCATAATTGCGGCCTGTGAGACCCTAAGTAGAGGACCCAGTTAAATTGTGCCTAACTTTTGGCACACAGAAAGTGAGGTATGCTGTTTGAAAGTGAGTGTGCTGTTTGAAGCTGCAGAGTTTGTAGTAATTTGTTACACAGCATAGAAAACTATTACACTTGAACATGAGCACAGCAGACTGGCTTTGGATTCTCTGGGCCCAGAAAATGCTGAAGGCCGACTTATGGATGCTTGTGAGGTTCCCACCAGGGAAAACTGTTCCACAGTCCCCCTTGGTGTGGACATACACATATCTTTTCATCAGGGTGTTTCTTGCAACCCCTCCCTTAACTCCACAGGTATCCAGTGTTGACCTCCTGGTTCTTGCTGCTCAGGTGTCTGTCTTTCCAGGGACCCTAACGGCTAGGCTCAAGGCCAACCCTATGCTGGCAATCTCGTCCAGGAGACCCACATCTGGTCACCAGAAAACATATCAAGTACCCTTTGGCCCAACCCACTGTAGGAATGCAGGCAGTTCCTGGCACGGCAGCACTGTGCTCTAGATTTCAGATGCAGCAGTCCGAGCCTAGGCGTGAGGTCCCTTCAATGGAAGGACACCACATCAATCCAGTGTCCCGCTAAGCCCACTCTCTTCACATGAGGTAGAATAGGAATGGGGGCCAGTTACTGAAGGCAACAGTTCACTCCAAAGGGTCTCTTTACCAATCCTCTCCATATTCTTCAAACTTTTTTTTTCTTTTTTTTGAGATAGAATCTCACTACGTTGCCCTCAGTAGAGTGCCATGGCATCACAGCTCACAGCAACCTCAAAGTCTTGGACTTAAGTAATTCTCTTGTCTCAGCCTCCCAAATAGCTGGTACTACAGGCGCCCGCCACAACACCCGGCTATTTTGTTGTTGTAGTTGTCATCGCTGAACTCACCAGCTCCGGTGTATATGGCTGGCGCCCTAGCCGCTGAGCTACAGGCGGCCTGCCCTTCGAACTTTTTAAATACATAATCCAGTTCAATGGCTGAAGGCTCATGGAATAGATCACTAAGCACTTGTTAAATTCTGTGCATGGGGATTTGTCCCACAACCACTTTGATCTGTGATATCTATTGTATTGACAATTCCATCAGAACAGATGGAAAAGTGCTACTTTAATCACCTGTAACATTAAGTATTGCCAAGTTATAAGAAAGTACAGTTTAGTGAGTATAATTTGATCCCAATGTTGCAATTCATTTCTAGCTGACATGTAGAAGTTTCAGTGATATTTACATTCTTTGACAATGGTCAAGACTTTTATCTCTATTTTAAAAAATAATGATTCTACACCCTCAAAATATTATCTATATAGAGGGTGGATATAAAATTTGTGTGTAATTTAAAATAGTTCAACATAGGAAATTGCACACAAACTTTATGTCTACCCTGTATTTCAAGCAGAAATAGATAAGAACTTAGAAGCCAAGGAATTAAAGTATGATGCTTTATACAAAAATGCTATTAGGGGTGCCCAAAGGCAAAAGTTTCCTATTTAAAACAGAAAATGTTTATTTGTTCATTTATTGAATATTTATTGAGCACCTTCTATGTGATAGACACTGTTTTATTTTAACTTCTAAAATATTTAATTTTTATTTTCCTTAAGTAGCTTTAAAAAAGTACATGTTTAAAAAGAAATTTGTATATCAGCATAAGTCTCAGAAATGCCTATTACTCCAGAATTACCTGAAAAAGCATTGCTGTAGTATCTGGACAGGGTTTGCATGATGTCTTTTGAGTGCTGGGTCCATGGTGCTATTTTTCTATAGGTTTTTACACGATGAACAAGTTGAGACCCACCATACTGAAGCGACAGAGTATCACCATGATCTTCATAGAGTTCCTCAAATAACCTAAAAAAAGAGAAACATTCACATTAAAGAATTTTACCAAAATTTTTGCCCAAGTTATTTATTTAGCTGCAGACTCAAAAAAAGTCTTTTACTTCAGGAATTCTTCTAAGCCTCTTGTTTCAAGTAGACGCTTCAACATCTTACAGATAAATGCAAATACAAATGTGTATTTTATAATAATATTCTAGTAAGCATTAAAGTCACAGAAAACACTAAAAAGGAAACCAAAGCCAGACCAGGCTATTTCTTTTTTTTTTTTGAGACAGAGTCTCACTAGGTCGCCCTTGGTAGAGTGCAGTGGCATCACAGCTCACAGCAACCACAAACTCTTGGCCTTACGTGATTCTCTTGCCTCAGCCTCCCAAGTAGCTGGGACTACAGGTGTCCACCACAACGCCCGGCTACTTTTTGGTTGCAATTGTTTAGCTGGCTCGGGCTGGGTTCAAACCCACCACCTTGCCACCGTTGGTGGCACAGTAACCGCTGTGCTATGGGCACTGGGCCAGACCAAGCTATTTCTAACCACATTAAAAGACTGAACTTTTTGCAGCCTGCCAGATCAATGCACTTCTCACAACAGAATTTTGTGTTTTATGAATTGTCTTTGAAGAAAGGATATGCTCTTGTCACAGGTGTCTTGGTCTGTTTCAGCTATGACAAAAGATCACAACTGGGCGGGTTATAAAGAATAAACATTTATTTCTCATAGTCCTGATGGCTGAAAAAGTCCAAGTTCAATGCACCAGCAGATTTAGTGTCTGCTAAGAGCCTGTTACTTGGTTCATAGATTCCCATGGTGTCTTCACAAGACAGACAGTCTAGCTATCTCTCTGTGGTCTCTTTTATAAGGACACTAGTCTCAATCATGACAGTGTCACTCTCAGATCTAATCAATTCCCGAAGACCCCCACCTCCAAATGCCATCACTTTAGGGGTTATGATTTCAACATATGAATTTGGGGAAAGCATAAACATTCAGATTACAGCAGACAAACCATATTCTTCCTTAGAAATACGTACATGTTTGAACCTTGTGTTTCGTAAAGTGCTATTAATACTTTCAGTGCAGTGATACCTCTGGATCTGGCCATTTGTAAACTGATGAGTTTCCTTAGCTGAGCCTTTGTGATCATCTCAGACAACCAAAACCAGGTCTCATTGTATTTTCAAGAAACAGTACTTCATGAAATATCACAGATGCATGGACAACGAACAAACAGTAATCCTTAATGAAGAATCAATCTTTTATAGATCATAGTTTTACTTAAAAATATATGAAGGCACAGTACTTTTTTTTTAAATGCCATCTGGATTTGTTTTTAAAAAACACCCACTAGTTGGTGTAAGCACTTTAGATTTATCTAAAGAACATAGTGTTTATTGGTAATTAACACAAGCAAAAGGAAAAGAAAAAAAACATGCAATACCCAAATCTTTAACAGAAAAATTTATTACAGAATTAATTTGAATAATGTCTTCTAACAACATAACTTTTGAGAGGCTAAAATAGAAATGCATTAATAAAAATCGTTATTAATAGTCAGGTTTGCTTTCTGTCAGTATTGGCATTCCTAGAGCAGAAAATAGGGCTTACCTAACTGCATCTGTATCAAACTGCAGATTTGGTTTGTCAATCAATCCCAGGGAATACAGCTGATAAGCCAGAGCACATTTTCCCACCATAAACTGTGCCGTGTTGGTGCGATCCAGACAGTCAACACAGTTGGTCCGCAGGATGCCAGTCTAGAGAGAAACACCTTCAGATGTCCAGTCATTATTCATTCACCAAAACCTCTTCCAACTACTTTAATTTCTTTAAACAGAAGAAAGGCTATGAGCCTTTTCTGAACGAATATTAATTATTTAGTTTTATGTAAAGTTAAAGATCAAAATAATAAAGAACATTTTAGAAATTGATATAAGATTATATTTGATGCTTACTTACATTGCTGCAACAGCATCATTAAACCTTCTAGCCTATATTTGAATTGACTTCTTTACTTCAGCAAGATAAAATAAATAGCTAAAATTGTCCACATGTACCAAGTAGTAAATCATGGGCTTTTTCCTGATATGTCTCCTTTATTGTACAAACTGAATATTCAGTAGGTGAGGCCATATTATTTTTAAAGCACAGTTAATGTATATAGTGTATATACCTGGCTTTTCAAATTCGTGTTTGTGTTTTTTCTATTTCCAGCAAAATTTAATATATAGCGAAAAATCTGTATTATTTTAGGTCCACATTCCTCCATGATAGGTAAACACTAGCAGTAAGGCTTTTAAAAATCATTCTCAAATAACTAATACTTTTGCATTAATTTTTTTTTTTTTTTTTTGAGACAGAGCCTCAAGCTGTCACCCTGGGTAGAGTGCTGTGGCATCACAGCTCACAGCAACCTCCAATTCCTGGGCTCAAGCGAGTCTCCTGCCTCCGCCTCCCAAGTAGCTGGGACTAC
>CAUYRH010090119.1:0-18777 GCA_963574655.1 Perodicticus potto
GCTCTTTTTGGATCCCCCAAAGTGTATCTGCACTCTTCTTCAAACGGCCCTCTTCCTCAGGAGTTAGAGTCACCTTCACAAGGTCTGAAATTCCATTCTGTCCCAGGATGCAAGGAACACTAAGGAAGACATCGTCTTTTACTCCATAGAGACCCTTGATCATGGTGGAAACCGGATACACATGCCTGAGATTCTTCATCATGCTTTCTGCCAAATCTGCCACAGAGAGTCCAGTGGCCTAGGAGGTGTATCCTTTCAGTTTGATCACTTCATAAGCACTCTCAACCACTTGTTTGTGAACCTCTTTCCACTGCTCCTTATCTGTATCAGTGCCTAAATCTGGGTGTAGATTCTTTAGGGAGACACCAGCAACATTCACTCCACTCCACACAGGCACACTAGAGTCTCCATGCTCCCCAAGGACCCATCCGTGACAGCTTAATGGGTGAACTCCCAGCCTCTCCCTCATCAGGTAACGGAACCAGGCTGAATCTAGATTACAACCACTTCCAATGACATGGTTTTTGGGAAAGCCACTTATCTTCCAAGCCACATAGGTCAAGATATCCACTGGATTTGAAACAACAAGTAACTTGCAGTTTGGGCTGTGTTTTACAACATTGGGAATGATGAACTTAAAGAGGTTAACGTTTCACTAGACCAAATTAAGACGGCTTTCTCCTTCCCGCTGACGTGCCCCCGCTGTGATAATAACCAGCTTGGAGTTTGCAGTCACATTATAGTCTTTGCTAGAGATGATTTTTGGTGTTCTAAGGAAAAGGCTGCCATATTGGAGATCCATCATCTCTCCCTTCAATTTGTCTTCAATGACATCAACAAGAGCAAGCTCATCTGCCAAGTCCTTCATTAAGATACTGATGGCGCAGGCATGTCAACAGCACCAACCCCAACAACTGTAATCTTATTCTGAGGGGTCTGTTCTTCCTTTAGAACATTAAGAATCAGCTGATCCTTGACAGTTGCCATTTTGGACTTGGAACCAAAAGGGATCTATAGGGGAAAAACATTCAGTGTCACTGCATCCTTTTTTTTTTTTTTTTCCACGAGACAAAACCTCAAGCTGTCACCCTGGGTAGAGAGCTGTGGCATCACAGCTCACACCAACCTCCAACTCCTGGGCTCAAGTGAGTCTCCTGCCTCCACCTCCCAAATAGCTGGGACTACAGTCGCCCGCGACAACGCCCGGCTATTTTTGGGGTGCAGCCATCATTGTTGTTTGGCAGGCCCAGGCTGGATTCGAACCCACCAGCTCAGATGTACGTGGTTGACACCTTAGCCGCTTGAGCCACAGGCACTGGGCCACTGCATCCATTTTAATGTTTATTAACCAAGAACTGTTCTGAGAACAGCTTACTTTCTTTTGAGGGTACTTGCCATTGAAAACACAAGAGATGAGTAAAAGGGAAAAAGAAAAACCCAAATCTAGCCGAAGAAAGGTTGAAAGGCCTAATAAGAGATTCTGGTCTGGACAGGGTCTTGGTGTGAAGGACCTCACCTTGGCATGCAAAAAGAATATCGACGTTTTGGTGTAAGTATAGCCTCCTGAGGGCTCACTCATCTTGGCTTATTTACCCCAAGTGGGGCTGGGCTTTCCTCAGACAAGATCACAGTAAGCTGCCCACCCAGCTCCTTCAGCCACTCAGGCTCTAAAACAAGTACGCCACTGCCAAGCCCCTCATGCAAAGACCTGAGGTACGTGCAGAAAAGGGCCTTTAACGGCCACAGGGACTACCCCCAAGACAAAGAGGAGGGGGAACTAGGAGATCTGCGCCTGCGCGCTTACTCGCGCCCCCGCTCCTCGCCCCCTCACCCGCCCCAGACCAAGGGGCGAAGATCAGACCAATCGCTGGGTCTGCAGGAGCTCATGGGACTCTACGCCCCGCCCAGATCCGAACCATTGAGAAGGCACAGGAAGCTTTGGCGCGTGCGCGTCTCAGCGCAGTAGGGCGGAGGTGAGTCTAGCGGCCTCCGGCCACTGGCAGGTTGGCACCAGGCCAATCCCTGCCAGTAAGCAGAGATTATCCGGAGCTAACCCACTCTGTGGGTCAGAGCGAGGAGCTCGGATTCAGACTTTAGATTTAACCAGCGGCCCGAAGCAGACGGCTGGCCACGTGATAACCGGCTGGCAGCCTCTCCGGCCTGGCACGCGGCCAGAACCAGACTTTAAGTCGCAATATGAGGAACTGAAGACTGTTAACTAACAGGGAGGCAGTCTGGCTTACGCTGTGATCCTAGTTGCAACTGCATGGGGCCCAGTATGAAGAAATTTTTTTCAGTTCAGCGAATGCAGAAATATCTGCAGAGTGCTTGAAGCATGGAGCCCTAAAGTTAACGGAACCCTCGAATTCCAGAGCCGGGGAAGGGGTTTTCCACTGTTAATTCAGTTCTACACTGCATTCACTGGAGGAAATATTACAGGCTGCATCCCCAGAGCATCGTGTCTAGTTTTGGCACCATCCCCAAAGGGCAAAAATATCTCAGAGGACCTCCACGCAGGCAGCCCACAGTCTCCATCAAGCTGGATTCAGGTCTCTCCTTACAAATCACTGCTATTTCTAGACAGCCTTATAAGGTTTCTACAGCCTGGCAGGGAGAAGGGAGTTCTTCCTGCAGAGACCTGCTGGCTTCACCAAAACCTCACCGTAGGCTTCAATGCTCCCTTCAATGTAGAGGTGGGAGGAGGGTGCATCTAATGGCTAGAGCCAAGCAGAACAGTCTACCACTCACCACTGCTATGCACTCAGTGTGACTTTAGAAATGCCCCTTACCCTCTCTCAGGTTTTCCCATTTCTTTAAAGGAGGGGATGGAACTGGATGATCCTACTTTAAACAGACCTTTTCAGGTGCGCAACGGCTGGGACTGTGACCGCTTCATCTTTGCATTAACTGCGCTTAGCGAAGCCCGCGATACACCAATAGGTGCTTGTAATTTGCACAAAATGGACCCTATAATCTAATCTTCAGTCAGCAGCCGCTCTCAAGGAGCCACTTCTCGAGTGTCCCGGGGGGGGGGGGAAATGCAAACCACACAGCGCTCAGCCGTTTTCCGGGTTCCAGGAACCCGCCCCGGACAGGGCGAGGCTTTTTGGTTCAATGGCCTCCGACTTCGAATTTTGTGCCGTTAGCGAGGAATCCTCCACCCTTTGGACCTGCCACATTCTTTTGCATCCACCCGTGCTTTCTACCTCAGACTGGGTGTGGCCACCTCCTCCTTCCCTAGAGAGGCCAGAGGCCACAGTTCCCGCTTGGAGCAAAAGCAGAGCGCTGGAGGCTCCGAACCCAGCCGTGGCGCCGAGCATCACGCAGAGATACCGAAAACCTGCTCCTGGGAAGACGAGTCTACACTTCCCGGGAGCAGGGACCCCTCCGCTAGCAGCACCTGGCCAGCAGAGCCCGAGGCAGCTCGTTTTCCCTCCCCTGGGGCGCAGAGCGCGCAGGGCCCGACCGTACCGGGAATGCAAGTCGGACGGGCGTCGGGGGTGCAAGAAGACAATGTCAGGACTCGGCGGCAGCGACTCCAGCTCCCGGAGCGGAGTGCGGAAGGGGCCTTAAGTGGAGGAGCTGGGCTGACGTCAGTGGGGGGAGCCAGGCGGACGTGCCGGAACCCACGTGTGGGTTGCGCTGGGGGCGGACACCAGGCTGGGCCCTCGGGAGGCCCAGGCGGCGCGCGCAGCCGGACGACCCACCGGCTTGCCGGCCCACGTGTGCCAGGATGTCCAAGGGGCTGCCCGGAACACGCTGTCTGCAGCTACTGAAGCCCGGGCCGGAGCCTCGAGCTGGAGGTTTGCTCTCGGTAAAACGTGGAGGTTACCCTCAGGGAAGACATGATGTGTTTCTTCATCCCTGTTTCCCAGTGCCCAGAACAGCTTCTGGCATAGAAAAGGCATTCGACAAATAATTGTTGAATGAAAGAAAGAGAATACCTAGTACAGCGTCGGTCTCTCCTCCCTAAATCCAGCGATCTCCCAAACTTGACGCTGTTTTCCCCTGCTGCTAGGCTTTCTGGGTGTCACACAGTAAAGCCTGGGCCAGGTCCGAGATCCATGTCTGCACTTCTTACTGCCCGGCCCTTCTTGCTTCTCACGTCCCAGTCTTACACAAGAGCTGTTTGGCTGGGGCTGGGTTTGAACTCACTACCTGCGGTATATGGGGCCGGCGCCCTACTCCTTTGAGCCATAGGCGCCGCCCCAGAGCTGTTGGTGCTTTAACATCTCCCCATAAACCCCCCTTCCCAAGTCCTGGTAACTATGATTCTATTCTCTACTTCTATGAGTTCAGTTCTGGATTTTTTAAAATAAACAGTATATTTACCTCAAGGCCTTTATTCATGCTGCTTCCTTTGCCTGGCCTACCCTCCCCCTCCTTCACTTTAAACTGTACCCCTCTTCCAGTACTCTCCACGTGGTATATAATATGAAACATATTTGGTAAACCCTTGAGTTTACTAAAATTTCTTGATTTCTTTTTGCTCAATGAGTGTCTTTTGTAACGAACCCCTTTTCCCTTACCCCAAGATAATCTCAGATTGGCCAGTCACTGGACAGACCAGGCAATTAGAGGATTAGAGGGCTGGAACCTCCCACCCCACTCACCAACGTCTAGGAAATGAGTGGAGGGGAAGATTAAACTCAATAAGAACTCTTCAACAAGATTGGATGAGCTGCTAGGCTGTTGAACACCAGAGTTGCTCAACAACTTCAGAGGCTGAAGGGCCCAGAGCAGGCATAGAAGCTCTGTGCCCACTCCCCCACCCCTTGCCTTAGGCATCTCTTCAATCTGGCTGTTACTCTTTATCCTTTGTAACATCTTTTTATAATAAACTGAGTTCTATGAACCATCCCAGAAAATTTTCAAACCTGAGGAGGGGTGTTATGGGAACCCCAATTTATAGTCAGTTGGTCAGAAGCACAGGTTACAGCCTACTACTTTTTTGGGGGAGGCATAACCTGCTACTTAGGATTGGTGTCTGAAATGAGGGGCAGGTTTGTGGGACTATGCTCTTAACTTGTGGGATTTGATGTTATCCAGGTAGATAGTATCAGAATTGAATTATAAAACACCCAGTTGATGCATGCTGGAGAATTGGTCGATGGTGGGGGGGCGGGGGAACTTACACATTTAGTCAAAAACATGTTCTGGGCTCTGCACCTGTGGCTCAAGCCACTAAGGCGCCAGCCATATACACCTGAGCAGGCGGGTTCAAATCCAGCCCGGGCCTGCCAAACAACAATGATGGCTGCAATGAAAAAATAGCCGGGTGTTGTGGCGGGCGCCTGTGGTCCCAGCTACTTGGGAGGCGGAGGCAGGAGACTCGCTTGAGCCCAGGAATTGGAGGTTGCTGTGAGCTGTGATGCTACGGCACTCTACCCAGGGCGACAGCTTGAGGCTCTGTCTAAAAAAAAAAAAAAAAAAAGGTGCTATGCTATTAAAGTGATTTCATTCTGCCCCTCATTAAAAAAAAATAAAAAAACCTTATATGAAAAAAAATCGCCGGGCGTTGTTGTGGGTGCCTGTAGTCCCAGCTGCTTGGGAGGCAGAGGCAAGAGAATCGATTAAGCCCAGGAGTTGGAGGTTGCTGTGAGCTGTGATGCCATCGCACTCTACCAAGGGCAACAGCTTGAGGCTCTGTCTCAAAAAAAAAAAAAAAAAAAAGTTCCGTGTTGAACAGAGAACACAACCTACCTACACGGTTGGTACCTCCCTCCTCTCTGCTCCTACCACGTTGGTCTGTGCATCCTTCAAATCAGCTTGCTGTAGAGGTGTGTGTGGCTGTGTGGCTGTGCTCCCCTATCCGACACTGAGTCCGTCAAGGGCATGGATATGTCTACTTCCTCTGTGAACCTGTGTGTCCAGCTCAGTGCCAGCTCTAAGAATTATAATTGTGGGTTTCTTGGTTCAAAGGGAAAACTTTATACTCAGCTCCAGAAAAGCAGAGTACCTCTCTAGCATGTTCTATATTCCCAATACTGGAGGAGGCCCTGAGAGCTGGGCTCTGGTCTCAAACACAGCTGCTAGGGCAGGGGGAGAGCCACTGATTCTCAGGGTGCTTCAAGGCTGGGCAGGTTGCTACAGTGTCTCTAGTTTCCTCATCTTTGCAACAATGTCCTCATTCAGATAAGCCTAGGAACCTGCCTGCCTATAGGTTGTGACCACAGCAGCTGGGAGGAAGTGCACAAGAAGGCAGAGAGGGGAAATTAGGCTATGGAGACCAGTAAGACTTTTCACCTGGAAGGCCTGGAAGTGGATGATCTGGGATGATCTGTGAAGATAAACTAGATAGAGGCTGGGCACGGTGGCTTATACCTGTAATCTTAGCCCTCTGGGAGGCTGAGGTGGGTGGATTGCCTGAGCTCAAGAGTTTAAGACCAGCCTGGGCAAGAGTGAGACCCTGTCTCTTAAAAAAAATAGCTGGGCATTGTGGACAGACACCTGTAGTCCCAGCTACTGGGTAGGCTGAGGAAAGAGGATCACTGGAGCCCAAGAGTTTGCAGTTGCTATGAGCTATGACACCACTGGCACAGGGCGACAAAATGAAACAATAAAAAAAAATACATAAATTAGATAGAGTGTTCATTCCCCTAACTTAAGATACCTATCAATAGCTCCCTTCAAGCACAGCTTCCCTCTTCTTATGCAGAACAGCCACTAGTTGACTCAACAAATATGAATGTAAAAGTACTGAGCACCTGCTTTGTGTTAGGCAGCAAGCAAGGCAATCCCCATCCTCATCTTCATTTTAATTCTTGGGAGAAGGCATAAGCCTCCCCATTTTTCAGAGAAGGAAACCAAGGCTCAAAGAGATTAGTGACTTTGCCAACTTTGTGCAGCTAGTAGGGGATTTTGGCTGAGACTTTAACCTAGGGCTGAGAGACTCTGACGGCTATGATTTTCTCTCTATGGGATGTTTTCCCCAACTCCCACCCTTGCAAAGAACGAGAAATTATTTAGAGGACCTAAGCCAGTCTGGAGCTCCGAAGAGGCAGTGGATGTCAGTGGGTGTCTCCACCTGCCTGCTTAAGCTGAGACATCAGTCTAAGACTTACACTATTGGACTCCTGGTTCGCAGGGTTTTGGACTCAAATTGGAATTTATACCACCGGCTTTCTTGAGTTTCCATTTTGCACATGGCAGATCATGGGACTTCTCAGCCTCCATAATAATGTGAGCCAATTCCTCATAGTCCATCTCTTTATATATAGTTTCCTGTTGGTTCCGTTCCTTTGGAGAACCCTAATATAGTCCAAACAGCAGAATTTCTGTACTAAAGCCAAAGCAGAATGTGAAACTTATGGAACAGGCCAGGAAACGCTGTTTCAGAGGGCAGAACAGACTTTTCAGTCTCACCAAGTGATCTTTGGGTGTGGCTTCTTTAAAAGGAAAAAACCAGCAAAGAGGTGGTTTGACCAAAGGACAGGCTGGGCTCAGAAAATGTGTGCTGATCAGCCCCCACTGTAAGATATTCCTAAAATGGGCCTAGTCACAGGATGGTGTCCACCCAAAACACAAAGCTGAGTCATTTCTTCATTCAGTGTTTGTTACCCTCCTCTTCAAGAGCATTCTGTGGTTTCCCATTGCCTCCAGGATAAGATCCCAACCCCTTAGAGAGGCACCGCAGCCCTCTGGGATCCAATACACCCATCCCCTCTCTGGTGTCATCTCTTATTTTCCTTCTTGCTCCTTACATGCCAGTCCCAAGGTTACTCATCATGTTCCCCACACGTGTCATGCATTGCCCCCCTCCAGCCTTCTACCTCGTCAGTTCCTTCAACCTGAATGCCCTCTCTTCCTTGCCACCTTCTCTACCCGCCAGAGCACCACATATTCAGAGCTCAAGTGATGCTTTTGGGGGTTTATATTGAATTAATTCCTATTGCTGTGTGTCTCTTTCTCTCACTAGATTGTAAGGTCCCCGTGGAAAGAAACTTTCTTGTTCATCTCCATAGCCCCAGCACATACATTTCTTTGTTTAGCAAATATATTTTGAATTAAATGCCTGCTAGGTAAAAGAACCATGCTAGTTTCTGGGGATACAAAAACGAATAAGACAAATTTATTAGCCTTCACAGACTACCATTAGTACAGGAGACTGACGACATCCCCCTTGTTAGTCAAAATGAATGAAGGAATGTAACACTGCCACAAAAGAGGTAGAGAAAAGTGCTCTGGTGTTCAGAGGACAAAGAGAGGGCCTTTGGGCAGGAATAAGGCTTCCTGGAAGAGGTAGCATGTGAGCTGTGCTGAGAAAAATATTTCAATTGATAAAGATCAGGTGATGAGAAAGCAGAAAACATAGCATGAATATATGCACAGACAGAGGCAGGAAAATACAGTGTGTCCCCTAAAAAAAGAATTTTTTAAAACAGAGTCTTGCTCTGTCACCTGAGGTAGAGTGCATTGCTGTCATCTAAGCTCACTGCAACCTTAATTTCTGGGCTCAAGTGATCCTCCTGCCTCAGCTTCCCAAGTAGCTGAGACTAAAGGCACCCACCATCAGGCATAGCTAATGTTTTTCATTTTAGTAGAGACAGGGTCTTGCTCTTGCTCGGGCTGGTTTTAAATTTCAGAGTTCAAACAGTCAGCCTGCCTCAGCCTCTCCAACTGCTATGATTCCAGGCATGTCTGGTTGTCTGCTGAATCTTTAGCCTTAAATGCCAGCCTAAGAAACTTGGGGGGTAGGGAGATGTTTGGTTTTTGATGGTCAATGGAAGTCATTAAAGTTTTTGGAGAATGATAGGGATAGGATGAAATTAAGGTGCTTGAAAGGTTGTAGAAATGAAGGCACCTTGTTTTGTGGTAATATACAACATCTACATAGAAGACACGTACAGCCCATGTGCAGCTCCAACCATATCCAAACAGAACATGCACTTCCCTGACACAACCTTACGCAGGTCCGCAGCCCTTCTCACCACTACTGCCTAATTTTTTTCAGCTTTTCTGTGGCTCCAAAACTGATGGCTTTCCTGAGTTGCAGAATCTAAGATGCAGACGACCTCATCAGTCTCTGTCCCTGAGAGACCATGGCTTGCTGTTTGTGTACATGCCGAAGTGGAGCATTCTGCCCTCCCCCAACCTCCTGCCATCTCTCCATGATGGGAGTGGAATGTGGAAGACTCCACCCCAACTGTTGAGGTTCTCCTGGGTGACATCTCCTGGCACCCTGATGCCTTTCTCCCCCTCTTCCTTCTCTCCTCCTCCAGGCCAGGCTCATCCTTAGGTACTGGATGCTCCTTCTGTTTCCCTTTTTGTATTGAACTGTCAATCCCTCCAGAGTTCATTCCTCACCCTAATCCCTTACAAAATCCATCGCAGAAATCCTGGATTCCCTCCTAGTCACTTCCTAACCCAGGAAAAAAGTAGCAACTGGGCCCTTTTCTCTTTCTCTCTCTCATTTATTTATTTATTTGAGAAAGAGTCTCACTCTGTTGTTCTGGGTATAGTGCTATTATGGCATCACAGCTCACACCAATCTCAAACTTTCGGGCTCAAGTGATCCTCTTGCTTCTGCCTCCCAAGTAGCTGGAACTAGAAGGACCTGCCACAATGCCTGGCTAATTTTTCTTTTTTTTTTTGAGACAGAGCCTCAAGCTATCACCCTGTGTAGAGTGCTGTGGCATCACAGCTCACAGCAACCTCCAATTCCTGGGCTCAAGCAAGTCTCTTGCCTCCGCCTCCCAAGTAGCTGGGACTACAGGCGCCCACCACAATGCTCAGCCATTTTTTGGTTGCAGCCGTCATTGTTGTTTGGCGGGCCCGGGCTGGATTCGAACCCACCAGCTCAGGTGTATGTGGCTGGCGCCGTAGCCCATTGAGCCACAGGCGCCCAGCCTAATTTTTCTATTTTTAGTAGAGACAGGCTGTCCCTCTTGCTCAGGCTGGTCTTGAACTCCTGAGGCAATCTACCCCACCTCGGCCTCCCAGAGTGCTAGGATTACAGCTATGAGGCACCATGCCTAGCCCCGTCCTTTTCTCTTAACCCTGGCAGTGAGTTAGGCCTCCAGCTTACTATTCCATTGACAGGTTCCAAAGCAAACACTGTCACTAGAATATAAATGGATTCCAAACTGAGGTTCCCCAAAATGAGTGCTATAGAAAGTCCCTAGGCCTCTGAAGGCCAGACAATATCTAGTGTGGGCACCCACAGTTGAAAATGTCCCTTGTCTAATCACAGCAAGACAAGATCATGAGAAAGTGCGATAGCCTTTCCCTGTGACAGCTCGGGCATAATGGACATGGCTGGACAGAGATGAATGGGCAGCCTGGTGGAGGGAGACACTGATCTTGGGCTCAGGAGACCTGGGTTCTTATCTCCATTTCGTTATAGGTGACATTGTGGCAATCACATTCCCTCTATAGCCACCGCACCCTTGACGACAAATATAGACATCTCTTTTCCACTTCCAGTAGCCAAGGAGGCACCACTTACCCCTTCATTTTTACAATTGTTCAAGACCCAGAGGCAAAGCTGTCTCTGTTTTGGGAAATGATTAGGGCTTCTTCTGGCATGAGGGAGAAATACCGTGGCAAGAGGAAACACATGCTAACCATCTTTCTGTACCCCATATAACTTCTAAACCAGGATCCAAAATTCTCAAGACACCGGTGGGTGTTTAATTTGTTGATAAAAAGTAGATTACTGATAGCAATATTCTATCATCTTTTGCACCTTGTGTATGTTGTTTTAAACCTTTCCTCTGCAAATAGGGAATAACATTCCAAGCCTTAGCTCAAAAAAGAAGGGTAATTTCCTAAGAAATTCCAAAAGATCAAAGCCAATTGGAAGTGCAAATACAGAGAGATCTGTTTGTAATTCCCTGGGAATGGAAGTGGGAAAGCACTGGACCAGGTCTGAGCCACTGCCTGCAGGGCACTCTCACGGAGATGTGGCATGTGGACCCTGGATTTCGTTTAAACTGCTCTACACAATCACCGTCTGGCTACATCTTAGAAAACAGGTTCTACTGGACAAGGAGGCTCTCTGCCCTGTTCTTTGAGCCTGCTCCAAGGATACTGTCCTGAAAAAGCAGTCCCACCTCATTTCTGTAGGGTGCAAGAGGTGTTCTCACACTGCCAGGAAGCCTGAAATTCTGCTGGGTAGGGGCAAAGGAAAGCTTTGTACCCCAGAAGGGACTTTATACTGTGGTGGGCTGGGACAGATATGGTGACAGTTCCTCCTGCAGCCAGATACTGTCACTGGGTCCTTCATTTGCACTTGGCTTATGGTAGTTTCCACAACCATTTTCTCTTAACATTTTCACCCCAACAAGGAAAAGAAGGCAGAGCAGGAGTTTTGACATTTTATAGATGAGACTGCCTAAGCACAAAAAATTTAATTGCCCTGGGCCACATGGCTGGAAAGCAGCCAAGTGGATTTCAAACTCCTGGGCTAGTTTTGTTTTCCTTCCCCCACACCACTCTGCCCCTCTGTCTTTTCTGCCTTACAGCCTGGGAGGACAGCGAGAAAGAGGTTTTAGCCCTTTGCTCATTGGTTATCAAAGGGCAAATGTGATAAGTCCTCACCGTCCCCCTCACCCAGGGCTGCGGGAAGGCCAGGAGCCCACAAAGGGTGTGTGAGGACCCTGGCTAATCGGCCCCCTCACCCTAGCCACACAGCCAGTGGCCCATAGGCAGGGCCGAGCTCTACCTTTTATACAAAGCAGTTTCAGGCTCTCTCAAAGGACATTTTAACTTAGCTCATTCTCTAGTTTTAGCCACAGAAGGGACAGAAGCCTCAGTGGGGTCCTCACAGCCTCAGCCCTCTCCTTTACCCACCAGATCAGTGGAAGACCACCCACCCTTGACACCTGCCCCTGACTCACACTGCAGAGCCGCTCAGAACCCTGCCCCACCCACAGGGCAGATATTACTCACACAGTGGGACCTAGAACTCAGAGAAGGGAAGGGGAGGGCTCTTGGCCCCTGTAGTATTTCAGTGGTGGCGACTAAAGGACTAAAACCTCCCAACCAGTCTAGTACTTTCTCCCTTGCATCATGAACTGTGGGTCTGCACCGCAAGCCTGGGCCCTTCCTAGGGTGTGGTTCTCCTTCCAGCCTTTGACTCTTGGGATTTTTCCACTGTAGCAGAGCCTCTTCCAACAGCCTTTGGCTGGGGTTGGCAGCTGAGCAGTAAGGACTTGCTCCGCTGGAGGCCACACCCCAACCTTTAAAGCTACAGGATCAGCAGGAAGCCACCTCAGCGGAGAGCTCCCCACTCAGCTTCCTCTCCAGTCCTCTGGGCTGCAAGATCATGATATCACACATCACTCCCCAACCTGAGCTACTTCTCAGATACCCAAATTCTTCCATTCACCTTTCCTAAGGGAGGCTGCCTGTCAACCAGAGATGGGGACAGGCTATGCCAGTATCTCCTTGGTAACCAGGGGCCACGGCTTCCTGTCTTGGTCTAGAGCTTGTACCCGTGGCAGGAGGGCTGGTGTTCAGCAGGCCCATTACACACCACTGTTATCCCCTTACTGGGGACAACCTAGGAAGGAAGCCCAGCTGGGTTGCTCTCATGGGAAGAGGAATTGATTCCTCAGGGTAGGCTGTGGGGCTCCAGCATTAAAACTTTTTCAGGGCAATAGGTGAAAGTTGAAAATTCCAGTTTGTTAGTTGGCTTTAGATTTTGCTTTCTCAGTGGGGTGGGAATGCAGAAGACAGATTGCAATTGATTAGGCAATAATCCCAGTTCCCTGCCACCCTCCACTCCATATAATGGCCCCTGGGGCAGTTGAGGAACTGACAGGGTCTTAGCTGGGGGGAGGGGTTGTCGGTATGGTGTCAAAGATTCCAGACAAAGAGGATGACCATCAAGAACTAGCCAGAGAGAAGTGTACCATTGAGAATTAATGATCTCTTCTAAGAAATTCCATTTCTAGGAGGAGAAAAACAAAACAGAAAACCCATGGACGTGCACTACTTTCTGCCACCCCTCTTCTCAGCCTTCTGCGCACATCTCCTCTGCTTCCAGCCCCAGCACTCCAGGCAGAGGGTGGGAGTGAGCCTGAAATTCAGGGTGCCAGGGAGAGCTCCCAATCTTCCCTGGTCCCTGGGTATTCCTTCTTCCCTATTCAACCTCTTTTCCTAGTATCCTTCGGGGAGAGTTGGGGTCTTCACTCAACTTGTCCTTTGGGCTTGTGTGCTGCAGAATTAATAGTAACATGTTGGGGCCAGGTGCGGTCACTCACACCTGTAACCCTAGCACTCTCCAAGGTCAAGGCAGGTAGATTGCTTGAGCTCAGAATTTATGGACCATTCTGAGCAAGAATCAGACCCCATCTCTATTTAAAATAGAAAAATTAGCAGAGGGTTGTGGTCAGCGCTTATAGTTCCAGCTCCTCTGGAGCTGAGGCAGGAAGATTGCTTGAGCCAGGAGTTTGAAGTTACTGTGAGCTAAACTGGCCATCACTGCACTCTAGACTGGGGGCAACAGAGTGAGAGACTCTGTCTCAAAATAAATAAATAAATAAATAAATAAAATAACAGGTTAGGTAAGACTATAGTGGACAGTGTACGGGGTGGGGGGATGGGTTAGGGATTTGTATCTACAGGCTGCTAATCTGCATGAATAAAGAGAGAGATTTGAAGAGATACCTTAACTTCTGTGGATTATGATTAGAGGGGATCTGAGAGGAATGAGGACTCTATTCTTGTTAAGTGCTCCTGTGGACATCACTGCAATCTCCATTATTACTTTGCCAAAGGGCAAGTCAAGGATTTGAGCTATTTTGAAATTACTTATTATTATTATTATTATTTTTTTTTTTTGTAGAGACAGAGTTTCACTTTATCACCCTCGGTAGAGTGCCGTGGCATCACACAGCTCACAGCAACCTCCAACTCCTGGGTTTAGGCAATTCTCCTGCCTCAGCCTCCCGAGTAGCTGGGACTACAGGCACCCACCACAATGCCCGGCTATCTTTTGTTGCAGTTTGGCCAGGGCTGAGTTTGAACCCGCCACCCATGGAATCTGGGGCCCTCAGCCTGCCCACTGAGCCACAGGCACTGCCCTGAAATTACTTTTGATTGCTCTACAATGCGTCTTAGACAGCGCTGAGAGACAGAACCTCATGGGTCCAGCCTTTGTGAAAATTGCGATAATAATCACTTCCATATTTATTGAACCATTTAAATACATTATCAGTGAATAATTTAATTCTCACAACTACTCATTTTACATAAAAAGGAACTGAGACTTAGGAAAGTAAATTCATGTGCTTAAAGTCACATAATCAAATGTGCTGGAGCCAGGCTTCAAAGACATCAAATTGGGATGCTGTGCAAAAAACAAAACAAAACCAAAGATATGAAATTCAGGTAGTATCTGGGCAGACTCCCTGCACGGAGCCCAGGACCCGTACTGCCTCTAATAAAAAGGACAATGGGGCCCTCTCTCAAAAGGCTCCCAAGAAAATTGCCAGGCCATGCTGAAGAGGGCTCTCACTGATCTAACGAAGCAGAAAATCGATGAGGGTTACATGAGGCATTGCTGTTTGGCGGCTGCTCCCTCATGCCTCTAAGCAGCAGGAATGCGCTGAGGCCCAAGTGACCGTCTGGAGCAGCTCCTGCCAGTCAGTTTCTGTGCTGCTTTGTCAAGCTCCGGGGGCATGGAGGTGGGAGACACAGAGCCCAGAATGGCCCTCTCTAAGGAGGCCCTATTTTTCTCTTTTTGTCCAAGCCTTTCAGAAAATAGACATCCTATTTCCATTTATACCACTTAGAGAAAAGCTCTTCACACCTAAGGGACGTGGAGATGCTGATAGCAGGGCCTCCAGCTGCACCGCCTGGACCTCCAGGAGGAAGATCCCAGGCAGCAATTATCGTGCAGTAGAAACATCAGGTTTGGCAACCAGACTTGAATTGAAATCCTGTCTCTGTTCCTATGGCCTATATGTTTCTGGGCAAGGCACTTACCCTTTTTTTTTTTTTGAGACAGAGCCTCAAGCTGTTGCCCTGAGTAGAGTGCTATGACATCACTGCTCACAGCAACCTCCAACACCTGGGCTGGGCTCAAGCGATTCTCCTGCCTCTGCCTCCCAAGTAGTTGGGACTACAGGCGTCCACCACAATGCCCAGCTATTTTTTTTTTTTTTTTGTAGAGATAGAGTCTCACTCTATTGCCCTCCGTAGAGTGTTGTGGAGTCACAGCTCACAGCAACCTCCACCTCTTAGGCTTGAGCGATTCTCTTGCCTCAGCCTCCCAGGTAGCTGGGACTACAGGCGCCCGCCACAGCGCCCGGCTAATTTTTGATGCAGTTCGGCCAGGGCCGGGTTTGAACCCGCCACCCTCCATATATGGGGCCGGCACCCTACCCAGCTATTTTTTGGTTGCAGCCATCATTGTTGTTCTGGCAGGCCCGTTCTGGCAGGCCCGGGCTGGATTCAAACCCGCCAACTCAGGTGTATGTGGCTGGTGCCTTAGGTGCTTGAGTCGCGTTTGAGCCACAGGCGCCGAGCTGGCATTTAACCTTTTGAAGCCTTAAACATCTGTGAAACAGAAAAAATAATAGTCCCCACCTAATAAGTTCAATGCAAACAAAAGTAGTTGGAAGAGGGTGATTGCTCAATGAACCGTATTCCTATCACAGGAAATGAATCGGGAAGAGACAAGTGTGGTCACTGTTTTGACAGTTTATTTTTTCTACTTTGGACTGTAAGTGTTCTCAGAATTCTTTTTGGCCCTGCACTGGAGCCTAGCCCTGACCTTTTGCTCAGGTGAGGGCTGCTGTAAAACCTATCTGCTCCCTCCCCATTTAAAAGAGGAGTATTTTATTACTTAGTACCACAGTCAGTATTTGTACAGCGTTGGGCTGACCAGGGAAGGGCTACCAGTTTCCCAGTTTTTCACAGTGTCTCCAGTCTAGGATGCAAAGCACATAGGTGTTTGTGACACGCTGTCTTGTCTCTGCTTCCTGCATGGATTCAGAAAGGCAGCCCCCCACCTGGCCCTGGCCTCCCTCACTTTTGTTTTCCCCATGGGTTGGAAAGAGAGAGCCATACAATGTCTAGGGGAACAAGCCTGCTTGGTGTCTTTCCCCTGATGTGCTCTTTGCTTTAGCCTCACACTGTCTTGGTTTACCGCCTGGCTCTGCTACTCACTATGAGAGATGCTCAAAAAATGTTAATCCTTTTTTTTCTACCTCAGGTGTCCAGTAGGTGCTCAATAAATGTTAATCCCTTTTTTACTACCCCTTTGGGGCTATTTGGAATGTTGAATTCCACTTTCTGGGAAGCTCTCGGGAGCCCAATTTAAGAAGATGGATGGCACCTGAGGAGCCTAAAGAGAGAATTTTGACACCACCTGCTTCCCAACCTGCTGCTGCCCTGTGTGGGCTGAGGCTATATCAAGAACAGTGAGACAGGGCGGCGCCTGCAGCTCAGTGAGTAGGGCGCCGGCCCCATATACCGAAGGTGGCGGGTTCAAACCCAGCCTTGCCAAACTGCAAAACAGAAAAATAGCTGGCGTTGTGGCGGGCACCTGTAGTCCCAGCTACTCAGAAGGCTGAAGCAAGAATCGCCTAAGCCCAGGAGTTGGAGCTTGCTGTGAGCTGTGTGATGCCACGGCACTCTACTGAGGGCGATAAAGTAAGACTCTGTCGCTACACACACAAAAAAAGAACAGTGAGACAGGTGAGGAGTCAGCTGTTCTCTCCCAGGCTAAGGACTCCAGGTAACTGTCAATTGTCAGCCCCTCCCATATTCTCAGCCTGCATTTCAGAGCAAGGCGCAAGGGAAGGGTGGTCCTGGGAAGTATAAATGCAGCTCTAGGAGGGAGGGGGCCTTCTGCAAGCAGCTAGCTCAGACAAGGCAGAAACATTTTTACATTCATGGCAAAGAAACAGACAAAACAGTGATTTCTGGGGGAGGGAGGCCCACACAGTACAATCCTCCCAGTTCCATGCCAGTGTGCAGACCAGGAAGCAGAACAGCATAGGCTCTAGGGCTATTTTGGAAGGAAATGTGCTTCTAAAGTCTCTTTCTCTCTTTTTTTTTTCGTAGAGACAGGTCTTACTTTATGACCCTGGGTAGAGTGCCGTGGTGTCACACTGCTCACAACAACCTCCAACTCCTGGGTTTAGGTGATTCTCTTGTCTCAGCCTCCTGAGTAGCTGGGACTACAGGCTCCCGCCACAATGACCAGCTATTTTTTTGTCGCAGTTCGGCCGGGGCCAGGTTTGAACCCACCACCCTCGGTATATGGGGTGGGTGCCCTACTCACTGAGCCACAGGCGCCGCCCATCTCTCTCTTTTTTTGAGACAGAGTCTCATTCTGTTGCCACGTGTAGACTAGTGGGCATCATAGCTCACAGCAACCTTAAATTCTTGGGCTTGAGCAATCCTCTTGCATCAGCCTCCCAAGTAGCTGGGACTACAGATGTGCACCACTATGCCCAGTTAGTTTTTCTATTTTTAGTGGAGATGGGGTCTTACTCCCGCTTAGGGTGGTCTTGAACTCCAGAGCTCATGCTATCCACCCACCTCGGCTACTGAGAGTTCTAAGATTATGAGAGTAAGCCACTTGCCAGGCCCTAAAGTCTCTTTTGTGGATCATGCACCACTAGCTACCAGCTCCTCAGCAGTATTAGTGATTATCAAGTTATAATCATTGTCACAATGCTTGCCATTCCTGAATAGTGCCTATTAGTTATTTAGCACTTTTTTTTTTTTTTTTTTTTTTTTTGAGACAGACTTGCTCTGTTGCCTGGCTAGGGTATAGTGGCATCATCACAGCTCACTGCAACTTTGAACTCCTCGGCTCAAGCAATCTTCTTGGCTCAGCTTCCCAAGTAGCTGGGACTACAGGCCCAGGCCACTATGCCCAGATAATTTTTCTATTTTTAGTAGAGATGGGGATCTTGCTCTTGCTCAGGCTGGTGTCAAACTCCTGACCTTAAGTGATCCTCCCTTCTCAGCCTCCCAGAGTGCTAAGATTATAGGCAAGAGCCCTGCACCTGGCTAACTTTTTAAAATTGATTCTTTTTTTTTTTTTTTTTTGAGACAGAGTCTCACTTTGTCACCCTCGGTAGAGTGCAGTAGTATCATAGTTCACAGTAACCTCACAGTCCTGGGCTCAAGCGATTCTCTTGCCTCAGCCTCCCAAGTAGCTGGGACTACAGGTGCCTGCCACAACCCCCAGCTATTTTTAGAGATGGGGTCTCGCTCTTGCTCAGGCTGTTCTTGAACTCATGAGCTCAAGCAATCAACCCTCTTCGGATAACTTAGAGTTATCCATAGCGAAATGGGCTTGATATGCCAGTTATTTTGTTTGTTTGTTTGTTTATTTATTTATTGAGATGAAGGTCTTGCTATGTTGCCTAGGCTGGAGCATGGTAGCTGGCTATTCCCAGGTGTGATCATAGCATATTACAGCTTTGAACCCCTGTTCTCAAGTGATCCCCTCGCTGTAGGCTCCTAAGTTTCACTCTGATGTACTGGGTAGAGTGCTACAGCTTCATAGCTCACAGCAACCTCAAACTGTTGGGCACAAGTGATCCTCTTGCCTCAGCCTCCCAAGGAGCTGGGACTACAGGTGTGTGCCACTACACCTGGCTAGTTTTTTTATTTTTAGTAGAGATGGAGTCCTGATGTTTTGGTATGTACCTCTTTTTTATTTTTATTTTTATTAAATCATAATTGTGTACATTGGTGCAATCATGGGGCACAATGTGCTGACTTCATATACAATCTGAAATATTTTCATTGAACTATTTAACATAGCCCTCATGGCCTTTTAATCACTATATGAAGACATTTATA
>CAUYRH010090121.1:0-12715 GCA_963574655.1 Perodicticus potto
TGGGACTACAGGCGCCCGCCACAACGCCCAGCCATTTTTTTTTTGGTTGCAGCCGTCATTGTTGTTTGGCGGGCCCGGGCTGGATTCGAACCCGCCAGCTCAGGTGTACGTGGCTGGCGCCTTAGCCCGTTGAGCCACAGGTGCCGAGCCCAAACACAAACATATTAAGTAAGCACTATTGCTCTGGCAAGTAGATGTCCCAGAGTTTGCTGTCTTCTGACATTAGGGGAACGTAGGTGGAGGAGTTTAGAGAGTGAGTTTCTGGACTGAGGCTTCCTGAGGACGGTCAAGCCCCAGCTTCTTCAGAAAGCCCTGGAACACCCTTCTTCTGGGCTTGTAGCCCTGCTTCCTTTCCATATTGTCTTCTGGAGGGCAGGGTCCCTGTTCATCTGTCACTCAGTGGGCACGTGGTACCCCCACCAGGACCTCCTTTTGTATTTGGCCTCACAGACACTTGTGATAATGTCCAGAAAACAACTTGGCTCCTTATGTTTGCTTTTCTCACATTTTCTTTAACATTTCCTGTCTCTAATACTCCCAATGTGGCAGACAATTCCAACCATTCCAACCTCTCGGTGCTCTTGTGACACTTTACTAAGCACGTCTGCCCACTTGCATGGATGTGGAAACAGCCCACGTGCCCTTCAGCCCACAAATGGATGAATAAACTGTGGTATATGTATACCATGGTATATTATTCAGTCGTATAAAAGGTGGAGATTTTGTATTTTATGTAATAGCCTAGAAGGATTTGGAGAACATTCTCCTTCATAAAGTATCACAAGAATGGAAAAACAAGCATGACATGTACTCAATATCACGTTGAAACTAGTAGATTAACAACTATAGGCCCACATGAGAGAAAAACTCAATGAAATTCACAGAGTGTAAGTTCCCCCCCGATCTGTACCATGCACAGGTATGTGGCACGCTTCCTAGGCGAAGGGCTCAACTGCAACTTGGACTTTACCTTACAAATGCAAACAAGGTAACCAATTGTATGTGCCCTCATATTAATCTGAAATAAAAAATTATTTTCAAGAACGTGAATGCGTCCATTAAATAGGAGGAGTGGCCACCTTAAGTTTGACAAAATTGAACACAGTCAACTGAAAAGAAAAAATAGTCCAACAGAACCTACTCCCTGAACTCATGCAATAAACAAGCTTCCTGAAAATTATCAGTATTATTAACCCCAAATGGTAAGCTAAATAATCTGTTATGGAGAAAGGAAGCTCCATCTCTGGATCTGATTATTCATAGATCCTTTTCTCCTTTTGTCCCAGTTCTGGGATAGTGATGTGCCATCTCGCCAACTTCAGGAAAATTAAACATTTTAGGGTTTTCTCTCATTCTGCATGTTCGGTCTCCAACGTCATTCTTAGAGTTCTGGGGTATGGATTAAAGGAGTAATATTTTATCAAATTAATAAAAATACTCATGTTACTCTATGTTAACATTACTGTATTGTACACTGAAAATGTTTCTGAAGGTGAGTTTTATGTTAAGTGTTCTTATCATAAAAATGAGTGACTAAATAAATATATAGAGTGGAAGGGAAAATAAAGAAAAGTGTGTCCTTTCAACATAGAGCATCCATACCACAGAAATGCTGGCTTATGTGGATTTTATAAATCAGGCAGGGGAACTAGACCTCTGTCAACAAAGCCACAAACATTGCAGATGTCAATAAATGTACAACACAGTAGATTAAGGGAGACCCCATATCAACACGGGGCTTCCAGGGAATGATGGAACACTGTCTTCTAGGACAGCAAAGTTTAAAAACCTGAAGGTCAGTCAGGGACATCACTAGTGGCAGCAAATGTCAGTCTATGTGAGCTATTGCAACAACTGGGGACTTTCTGGTCTTTGAGCTGCTGTTTTGCCTTTATTTTATGGGGAGGCAGGGGTCTCACTGTGTTGTCCAGGTCAATCTCAAACTGCTGGTCTCAAGAGATTCTCCTGCCTTGGTCTCTCAAACTGTGAGCCATTGCACCTGGCCTGCTTTGGTTATTTTAATGGGGCTTCCTGTCCCTCACCCTTTCTTTCCCAGTGCACCTACTGGAGACTCAGGGATAATGGCCTCAGGGTTCAATGACTTGGGAAGGAGTCACAGAGCAGCATGGTCAGGGTCAGGGACTAGCTGGGCAGGAGCAGGGATAGCTCTTTAGAACAACAGGGCACATGGGATTGGGGTCAACATGTGTGAGTGTGTGTGTGCCTGCCCTGATTGTATATTCAACTTCCTATCTCCCCTTGGGTCTAACAGAGACCTTAAACCCAACCTGCCCAACAAGGAGTCCTTTCTAGCGCCTCTTCTTTCCAACCTACACATCAAAACCCACCTCCCTCAGCTTCCTTTACTCAGTTAAACCTGCTCATCTTCTCAGCCACATCCCAAGGATTCTTTGCATCAGAGTGCATCAGGCTGCTGAAAACAGAGGTCCCTCAGCTACCCCCTCCTGCGGGGGAGAACCCTTCTGAGCAAGGACCCTTCTGGGAAGGAGAACTGTGCAAGTCCTGGGTGTGGAAGGGAGTTCTGGGGTCCTGGAGCTGGTCGGGAGGGCACAGGTGGGCATGCCCTGACTGTTTGGACTCTTCCCTGGAGAAAGTGGCTTGAGGAATGTCACAGAAGTGTGGGCTCAGTGGCCTAGGGCTAAGAGCAAGCTGCTTAAAACACTGCCTGGCAGAGAGAAGGCGCTAAGGAAACATCTTTTAATAAAGTAATTGCCATGAATAGGAGGGCAGTTACAGCCTCCTCTTCCTGGTCCTGGGGCTGAGCTGAGCTGGATTTCCTTCCCCAGCACATGTGACACACACACTTCCAGATAAGAGTTCTCTGTTCCACACCATTGTGGGATGAACTATATTCTACAAATTTATATACTGAAATCCTAATCTTTAATCCATCAGAACGTGTTTGGAGATAGGGTCTTTAGAGAGGTAAGTGAGGTTAAACGAGGTCATTGGGGTGGGCTGTAATCCAAGATGATGTCCCCAGGAAATTAGGGCACAGACGCAGAGGAAAGAGCGCGTGAGCACACAGTGAGAAGGTGGCCATCTGCAAGCCGAGGAGAGGGGCCTCAGGAGAAATCAAATCTTCTGACACCTTGATCTCAGACTTTCAACCTTCAGAATCACGAGAAGATACATTTCTGCTGTTTAAGCCACCCTGTCTGTGGTACTTCATTATGACAGCCCCAGGAAACTAATTTACATGTTTATCCTCGGTGTTGCATCCAGGTGAGGGGTCTAAGATGGGCTCTGGGTCCATGGGCTGGGGCCTGGACATACCCTCTCCTCTTTGGGCTTCAGTTTCTCTCCATGAGCTGAGGCAGATGGCCTGGGGGTGGCCTGAGGTCTTAGCCAGCTGGGATCTTGTAAGGTTACACAACTCACATCTCTGGTCTCCCCTCTAAGGGGGCTCAGGGCCTCCCCCAGACCAGTGCTTAATAGAAGTCTGCTGTGAAATACAGGCGTGATTAGCCAGAGAGAGGCAGGAAGGGAGCCTGTGGAGGAGAGAAAGGGGGCCCCATGGGGTCTGGCAGCTATACAGAGGAAGACAGAGACCCGAGAAGCAGAAAATGTAGCAAAGAGACCAGGGGATTTTCTTATGATGTGAGAGCCCTAAACCCGGCCCCTTCCCCTGGGAGCCCAGCTAGTGTCTTGGTTGGAATTGGGTGTGGAACTAGGTTTTCAGTGGGTGTGGAGTTGGAGGTTGATGGAGGTGTTGGGCCCAGCGCTAGTCTTGTGATCAGGTCTAGGGCCAAGGTCTGGATCAGGGCCGAGGCTGGGCCCAGGGTGGGAGTTGGAGATGAGGCCATCTTGACTCTCCTCCTCTGGGGCGAGTCTTCACCCTTTGCCCCATACTGTTGGCTCTCCTGGGTTCCTCATTTTCATGATTCGGGAGTGCGTGGGCTGTCGAGAAGGAGCCAGGGTACAGGTTGCTGCTTCTGCTGTTTCCCACATCTTTTTTACTTCTTTCTTTTGAAGTTCCCTAAATTGTTGGTGTCTACGAATCCCCAGCAGGGAGCTCATTCATCTGCTCCCACCACCCAGCCTGAGCTGGGGTCTTCCTCTGGGGTTCAGATTTCTGTCCCTCTCCAGGGCAGTGAACAGGAGTCAGATCCCCGAAGCTCGGGGGGAGAGGAGAATTGGAGGAGTCGAAAAGCAGTAACTGATTTAATTCAGCACCTTCTGTGAGAGGGTTTTCTTAGTTAGGCTCCGAGTTAGACAGCTTCCTTTGCATTAAGCCTATTTAGTTCCCACAAGACCAGAGCGACGGAGTTATCATTATACCCATTTCCAGCCGAAGAAACTGAAGTTCAGAGATTTTGAGTAACGCATTGCAAGTTCACTTAGGGCTGGTCCAAAGTTATTTTGGTTTGACTCTGAAGGTGGTTACTTTTACGTAGATTGAACCCTTTATTCCTGGGCACGTTGCTGGGCCCAGAGGCTGAGGAGTGAGTAGACTAGCTCACTAGTCAAGGAGCTGGCAGTCCAGCTGGAAAGAGGGACGCATAAAAAGACCATGAAGAACAAAGGCCCTCCGTTCCGTCATGCAACAAGAATTTATTGGGACAGACCAGGTGTGGGGACTGATCTCAGTGCTGGGGATTTAGGACTGAACGAGACGAAACCCCTGTTCTCATAGTGCCTACCTTCAAACACGTGCAGAAAGGTTCTAAATACATGAAATGCCTAATATAGTAAATGGTGTCAAATGCTATGGAGAAAAAGAGAGCAGGGGTGAGCGGGAGAGCGTGGTGGGTGGAAACAGAGCCTCTCGGTGCCGCAACATGGGTGGGGTGCGAGGCCCCCCTTCTTAGCCTCTTGGCCCCTCAGGCTGGCACTGGGGTGGGGATGGGGGAGTGGTGGATGTTCTGCCCTGTCCATTTTCTTCGCAAGGGGGAAGTCCAGGGTCGCTGCCCTGTGGGTGGTCTGGGCGGAAGTGGTACTGTCTTAGGTGGCTTGCCCTTTGGCATTTGGCAATGTCAAGGTGAGTTTCTGAGGCTTGATATTTGAGGTGGTATCTGTGTACTGATGGTACTATGTACTGTTACTCTGTTTTTATAAAATTAATACTCAATTCATTAAAGTACACTTTATTTCAGATTAATATAATAGTACAAATGTTTAGGTTACATTGTTTTCATTTCTAAGGTGAAGTTCAAGTCGTAGTTGGATAAAGTATGTTTTAAAACTAGTGTTCCTTAAGCTTCTTGTAAATTCAACTTATGTGATTATTCTCTATATGAAATGAGCTAAATAAGGGCCTCCAACTTCACTTTCTCACTGATTATTGGATACTAACAAAGATTGAAGACACAAAACTTAAACAATCGGGCGGCGCCTGTGGCTCACCGAGTAGGGCACTGGCCCCATATACCGAAGGTGGCGGGTTCAAACCCGGCCTCAGCCGAACTGCAAAACAGAAAAATAGCCTGGCGTTGTGGCAGGTGCCTATAGTCCCAGCTACTGGGGAGGCTGAGGTTGGAGGTTGGAGTTTGCTGTGAGCTGTGTGACGCCATGGCACTTTACCAAGGGCAATAAAGTGAGACTCTGTCTCTACAAAAAAAAAAAAAAACTTAATCACTTTTGTTCACAATGTAGTTAAATGCTCAGAAACATTTCATTTTATGTATGTATGTGAAAGGGGAGCACTCGACCGGCACAAAACCTCACAGACCACCAAGGCTTGTACGAAAGGTCTTTATTGGTGGGGGAAGCTGCAGAGCAGCATTTAGGAGGAGGGGAGAGAGAGAGAAACGGGGGAAGAGAGGAGAAGGGAGAGAGAAAGAGAGAGAGAAGACACACGGGGGACGGGGGGAGAGGAGGAGAAGAGAAGAGAGAAGAGAGAGAGGGAACAAAAGACAAGAGCACCTGATATTGACTCGGTTAGGGGAGGTGTCGGGATGTGGATAATCGAAGTTGTGCAAATATCTAACAGTATGTATTTATTTATTTACTTTTGAGACAGAGTGTCACTCTGTCACCCTGGGTTGAGTGCCGTGGCATCATAGCTCACAGCAACCTCAAACTCTTGGGCTTAAGTGATCCTCTTACCTCAGCCTCCTGAGTAGCTGGGACTTTACAGGCCTGCATCACCATGCTCAGCTAATTTTTTTCTGTTTTTACTAGAGATGGTGGCTCACTCTTGCTCAGGCTGGTTTGTACTCCATCCACCTCGGCCTCCCAGAGTGCTTGGATTACAGGCTGGTGTGAGCCACCTGGCGCCCCCCTCCCCTGCCCTGGAAACTGAATTAACACATTCCTGTGTGTTAAGTATTTTAAAACGCTTGGCCCAACAACTGAAAATGAAACAAGTTAGTTAAACTAATATTCATAATGAATCTTCAGGTCTCTTAAATGTTCCAATACTGTTAACAAACATAATCATATTATTTCATACCTTTCAATGAAAACCACAGTTTAAAATCAAGTACTTGATTTTATATTTTAAGTTGCTATCACAAGGCTAATTTCAAATTTTTCAGCACACTGAATTTTCTCACACATTATAATACCAAATATAGACTACTTTTAAATTTAGCACGAAAGTATTAATGCTACACATTGGATTTACTTTGTCGTCTATAAATTTAGTTTCAAACCTTTCTAGGTTTGGAATAAACTTCCCTGAAGGGAAAACATTAACACCCTGTGTTCTCTGGGGTTGGGGACTGCCTGAGCCTGCGTGCTGGACATAGGTCTGACATTGGATGTGGGTCTAGTGCTGCTTCATGACCTGTCTGGTTTGCCTGGAGCCACGGGGAAAAAAGTTCTGTATCCTTTTCTAGTTGCTAAATCCATACTACCCTCCAGATGGGATTGAACTCACAGCCCACATTTCTTGCGTTTCATATTTTTTCATATTCCTTATTTTTTTGGTTAGATTTGAATAGATGAGATTATATATAACCACTAAGATTCTAACTACCTTCCTTCACTTTACTGCTGGGGTGAGTACGAAATTTTTTTTTAAAATTGTCTTTTTTAGATGGGGTTTCTCTATATTGCCCAGGCTGGTCTCGAACTCCTGGCTCAAGCAATCTTCCCATCTCAGTCACTCAAGCAGCTGGGATTATAGGTACACACCACTGCAACCTGCTGAGTATGGGATTCTTTACCTTTCATTAAGTCTGAGCAGGATCTAACTCTACCTGGCATTTATGTGATATCTGATTGACTTGCCAAATTGATGACCCTACGGGGGATAATCATCTCTTTTTGTGCCCACAGCAGTCTACACTGTATCCCCTTCTGGGAGGATTCCTTTTGTTTAACCAGATGACTTCTGGGGTAGCCCACTGACTTTCCCCCTGGGATCCTCTATGCTTTGCTTTCACACTGTGGGGTTATAGGAACTCTTGATGATCTCTTCCGGTCTTCCAAGAGCCATGGTGTGCAAGAGAAGACTCCCTTCCTCTTAGCGAGGGATGGTTCTTTCAGGCTTTGTTTGAGCAAGGTAATGCTGAGGTCCCAGGCCCTCAGGAAAGTCCAGTTAGAAAGCAGCATCCCCATTACCCTGTTGGTGAAACCATCCCTAAACTCTTAGGGGTGTTCTCTCAGAAGAGAGAGAGAGATAGACAGACACACGAGGGCCCCTGCCCCCTGAGGCGAGGGGAGGATAAGTGCCTCTACCTACAGAAACTCTCCAAATGCCTCCTCCTCTTCCTTCCAGTCCACTTTTTGTTTAAGAATCTCATTTGTTGTTATAAAGAACTTCCACATTCAGCTCGGCGCCTGTGGCTCAAGTGGCAAAGGCACCAGCCACATACACTGAGCTGGCAGGTTCGGATCCAGCCTGGGCCCGCCAAACAACAATGGCGGCTGCAACCAAAAAAAAAAAAAAAAATAGCCGGGCATTGTGGGCGGGCACCTGTAGTCCCAGCTACTTGGGAGGCGGAGGCAGGAGAATGGCTGGAACCCAGGAGTTGGAGGTTGCTGTGAGCTGTGATGCTACAGTACTGTACCCAGGGGGACAGCTTGAGGCTCTGTCTCAAAAAAAAAAAAAGAACTTTCACATCCGCTCTTTCTGGATCACAAAACCCATTTGTTTCAACACACACTTTGCTTTCCTTGAGCCTGGCAGTTTTTGATCCAGTCGTTTGTTCTTGCCTGTGTGGGGGTTGGGGTGTAGGGGGTGGGAAGCAGGTACGTGGCACTAGGAGGAAATGAATAGAACTGTTGTTCCACGTCTCAAGTTATTATTATGAGCAAACACACATTCCTTTTCCTGTTCTAATAAAATTTTTGCTATAAAGCAGAAGGAGGGTTTGAGATAATATTTAAATTCAGTTATGAAAAAACAAAGTGGCACCTTTGCATCTTGAGCTGTGACTGCTGTAGTAAGTGTTGGTACCCTTAGGGGGTTGGACAGGTAATTCACCACACGTGGCAGGACAAAGAAGGGTCAAGGCGTGGCCTGGGGCTTTCTAGGAAGAGCTCAGAGCTCAGGAGGAGCATGGGTGGTGGTGGTAGGGGGCTAGAAGAGAGGGAGGAAAAAAAGAGAGAGAAAGAAAACTCAAACAGCAGCAACAAAAAATAACAGAAAGATGGTAAAATCCATTGGAGAATAAAGAACATGTTCCAGAGGAACCTGAAATAAAAGTAGAAATCCAAAATGGGGAGAAAAAGATGGTCATAGGGCCCCATAAAATTATAAATGTTTAGTCTCTGGTTTCACTTTGGGATTCCTGGAGGCTAAAGTGAGAAGGGAGACACAGTTATGGTATGTTAATTATCAGAGGGAAAGAGAGGCTTTAGGTTTTATTTGGGGTATTGGGAGAATGTGGAGTGCAAGTGTTGTGAGTCCTTGGTAAGGCTTGTAGCATAGCAGGCTGCTAATATTTGCTGATCAAATACATGGGCAAATGAATAAATGAATAGGGTTGTGTTTACTTCAGAAACTAGGGATCAGTTTCCAGAGGAAGCCACTGGAACGGGAGACTAAGGCTTTATAAAACTTGGGGAAATGTTTTCTGTTATTTCTTCTCCATTATTTTCTCTTATTATTTTTTCTGTAATTCTTGTATATATTTTTGATGCACTACTTTTTTTGTTTTTCTTTTTTCTTTTTTTGACACAGAGGCTTGTTCTGTCATGTGGGCTAGGGGGCAGTGGTATAGTCATGGCTCACAGCAACCTCAGACTCTCGGGCTCAAGTAATCCTCCCACCTCAGCCTCCTAGCGTGCGTGCAACAATTATGAGTGTGAGCTATCTTGCCCAGTGATTTTTTTTCTATTTTTTTATAGAGATGGGGGTCTTGCTCTTGCTCAGGTTGGTCTTGAGCTCTTGAGCTCAAGCAGTTCTCCTGCCTCAGCCTTTCAGAGTGCTAGGGTCACAGGAGTGAGCCACTGTGCATGGCCTGCAGGTACTACTTCTATCTTACATCTCTCATCATTTTTCTTATGCTATGTTTTCACTGCTTCTGTGATATACCCTTTTTCATATTAGTATCTCTGAAGTAGGGATGCTTATAGTTGATGGCATCTCGCTATTGCTTCCGTGAGGGGATAACTGTGACACAAACGTCACTGCTGGTGTATGCTTGCACTTGGTTGTTATTGCTGAAGTGTAGACCAACCATTGTAATTCCTTCATTTTCAGGCAACTGAGCAATTAAGGATCATTTACCAAAAGAATGTGTGTTCTGAATGACACAGTGGGGCATGGGGGAAGGAGAGAGCAGAGAGAGAGAGAAGGAGGGAGGGGTGAGGGAAAGAAAATACTGACTAATTCTCACATGGATTGGATTCAATTTTGACCAAAGTACATTACTTGAATATTAATTTTTAATTCAACTTGTTGATATATTGTTTGGGATATTGCATCCTCACTTATAAGTGAAATATGTTTGTAATTTCCCTTTATAACAATATATTTTCTCCAATTTCAATATAAGGTGTATCTAGAACAAGCAGAATGATTTTGAAATATTTCTTCTTTTTCTGTTGTCTATAGGATTTGGCATGATCTGTTTTTTGAAACTCTCCTTTACTTTTATTTGTATGGTATTAGTTGTCTATTTTTTGAGACTTTGAGAAAAAAAAATAAGTTAACTGATGACTTCATACTGAGCCTCAGAGTCAGAGCACTCTATAATGTCTTATTTGACAATGTGTACATTGCTTTCTTGGCATTATTATTGCTAATATTGCTTCATATTTTGATGCAGTAATCGTTTAATTTTCTGAATGTATTTATCTTCATTCATTCTTTACATGGTTTTTGTTTCTAGTCCTTATCTTAAACATTGTTATTGAATTTTAAGCCTTTTAAATTCTGTGAGGGCAAAAAGTGGAAACCTGATTAACACATGTATATGTAAAAATTAAAAAATAAAATAAAATAAAGAATGTGTGTTCTGAATCTTGCCTGAAAACCTCCCATTGACATCTCTTGGAAAGATAAAGAAAGTTTGCAGAGAGGATGTCAGCTGCTTAGAAGAAAATCCCGGAGACCACAACGCAGGATTCTTATGAAATGCCTTATTAGGCTGGCATGGTGCCTCACACTTATAGTCAGGACAAGAGGATCCCTTGCACTCAGGAGTTCAAGACCAGCCTGAGCAAGAGCAAGCCCTATCTCCACTAAAAATAGAACAATTAGCTGGACATTGCAGCTGGCACCTATAGTCTCTGCCACTTGGGAGGCTGAGGCAGGAGGATTGCTTGAGCCCAGAGTTTTAGGTTGCTATTAGTCTGGGCAACAGAGTGAGACCTTGTCTCTAAATAAATGAAGAGAGAAATAAAATACCAAAGAAAAAAATAAATTTTAACATGATAATTCTCCCAGATTGACCAGCACATTAAGAAGCCACAAGGGCTAACTCAACAGCTGCTACACTCATAATTTAGTTCTAACTTCCTGGGCCTGACTGGGGCCACACCACATGAGACTGATTGGCTGGAGTTTATGGGGGGTCGAGTATGCCAGTCTGTTATCAGCTTTTGAAAACAGTGTACTGTTTACTCGTTTAAAGTGGAATTTGTGTTGAATTATTGTACACAGCTATGATTCAATAAAAATAAAAATAAAAAATAAAGTGGAATTTGTGAATAGTTGCACAGCTCAACAGTATTTTTTAATTCTATCTGCTTAACATCATATCAAAGAAGACCAAGAGAAGGCTGAAGGAAGAAAACATTTTTTAGTGAGGATTGGAAACCGCAATATTATCTTGTTTTGTTTTGCTTTTTTAAATAATTTTATTAAATCATAATTGTGTACATTGGTGCAATCATGGGGCACAATGTGCTGACTTCACATACAATCAGAAATATTTTGATCATACTGTTAGAGATAGCCTTCATGGCATTTTCTTAAGTTTTCAATTAGCAATAATCGCAACTCGGATAAACCTCATTGGCTACGATACTGCCACTGTGCAAAGCTATTATTATCTTGTTTTTGCTAAAGATAAAATGCTTTGCTTGCTTTGTGATACTGCATTATCAACATTAAAGAAATTCAATGCTTATTGACATCAGAACACTCATAGGTACCATACATATTTTACATTAGAGAGAGAGATGCAAAAAGTTGTATTGCAAAAATTAATAGATGAAAATCAAAAGCAAAGCCATTTCTTTCAAGCAGCAATAAGACGTGGAAATGGTCGGGCTCGGTGGCTCACACCTGTAATCCTAGCACTCTGAGAGGCCAAGGTGGGTGGATTGCTTGAGCTTAGGAGTTTGAGCCTGAGCAAGAGCCAAACCCTATCTCTACTGAAAATAGAAAAACTGAGGCAAGAGGATCTCTTGAGTGCAAGGGTTTGAGGTTGCTGTGAGCTATAATGACATAGTACTCTATCCAGGGTGACAGAGTGAGTCTCTGTCTCAAAAAAAAAAAGAACCTGGAAATAATGCCACTGAACCAACTTGTAAAGTAGCCTATATAATCAGGGAAAAAGGGAAACATTTAGTGATATAGAAATTGTGAAATAATGCATCATTGAAGTTGTAGGCTGCTTAGACCCTGCTAATGTTTCAAAGTACAAACAATTACCTCTTTCCAGGAGAACTATAATTGATCAGCAGCATGAATTAGGCTTCAATTCTGCATGCAGTATTTGCAAAGAAAAATATAGACTATGTATTGTTCATTCACTTTGGAAGAATCAATGGATAACTTCTGACTTGTCACAGGTTTTATGATTTATTCAGATCATAAGAGAAGATTTTCTTTGCTACCAAGAATTATTTACTTTGAGCACTCTTGCAAACAGAACACAGGGAATAGATATCTTCAACAACTTTCAAGGTAAATTTTGTGAAGTTGGACCGAATTTGCTAAATTTAGTGAGCATATGTACAGATGGTGCACCTTCCATGACAGGAAAACATGAAGGGTTTATTAGACAGGTAAAAAAAGGATTAAGAGATTCAGATGTTCTCTTTTCATTGTATCTTTCAACAGCAAATCTCTATTTCAACAGCAAAGTGTACTATTTGGCAACTTTGCAACAAATTATAAGTATTGTCAACTATATTCATGAAACTGCAGCATGTCAGTTAAATAACATGGTAAAGATGAATGATGAGGTATTCTGTGTGGATTTGCCATATCATTCTAAAATGGGTTGGTTATCTCAGGGAAAGGTGTTAGGCAAAATTTTATCTTTGAGAGAACAAATAGATAAATTTTATGAAGAACAGAATCAGCAATGTGAATTATTGAAAGCAGATTTTTTTTTTTTTTTTTTTT
>CAUYRH010090124.1:0-32122 GCA_963574655.1 Perodicticus potto
AATATTTTTGCATCAATATTCATTAGTGATATTGGTCTATAGTTTTCTTTTCTTGTTGGGTCTCTCCCTGGTTTAGGGATCAAGGTGATATTTGCTTCGTAGAATGTGTTGGGTAGTTTTCCTTCTTTTTCTATATTTTGGTCACTTTCCAAACTTTCTGTCTGCCTCTGTTTCTCTCTCTCTCTCTCTTTCTACTTCTCTCTCTTCCTCTCTCTGTTTTTGTCTTTCTCTATCTCTTTCCCTCTTTCTTTCTCCCTTTGTCTTTCTGTTTCTCTCTCTATCTCTTTCTCGATCTCTCTCCCATCTTTATCTCTCTCTACTTCTCTCTTTCTCCTTCTCTCTCTCCCTTTCTCTCTCCCCCTCCTCTCTCTCTCTTTCTCTTTTTCTCTCTCATACACACACACTCCCTTATTCTTCCCTTTGCTTTCTCTTTTACTGTTTATCTCTCCCTCCCTCTTTCTCTCTCTCTGTCTTTCTCATTTAAAAACATACACTCTTTCTCATCTGACTTTGTCTCTTGTCCTCTCTCTATATATATCATTTTCTCTCTCACTCTCTCAAACACTCTCTCCCTCTCTCTCTTTCTCTCTTCCTCCCTCTCCTGATCACATACATACACAATCCCAACAACCAGGTAATCTAAAACTCCATCTCATGACATTGAGCAAACTCCTCCACAAGCAGAAACCCAGCCAGCCCTGAGCTGACATCTGTGTCCTGCAGACAAGCCCTGACCTGATGTGGGCTGAGTCAATCCTGCCATCCCTGCCTGTCTCACATTCACCACACTGGCCGCCAGCCCTGACTGGCTCAATGCATGGCCTTACCTTTCTATGTCTGCTATGCTCAATTTGAAGAATCTCTGGTCTTCCCATTATGTAAATTTTTAATGCAACCTTAGAGCTTTAATTAATGCCTATTCCTCCAGAAATATCTCCTAACCACTCCACCCTGCCATGGAGTCTGTTTATCCCTCTGTTACTGATCTCATATTCTTTTATCTGTTGCCGGCTATACAAACACCTCTTTTCTCCAGCTAGATTCCAAGATGCTGAAAGATAGCGGTTCTTTCTTCTTCTCATTGTGACCTCAGCTCTTACCACATATATTTTTGAGGTTTGCACATGTGGTATCCTTACATGCATGTGCCCTGGGTTACACAGCTTGCCTTTCTCTTGGGGGAACAAGAAGACAGCAGAATTCAATTAGAAACATTAGCAGCTGGAATGAAAAGGGCTTTTCATATTAACCAAAAATAAGCATGACTTCACTCCCGGGAGCAGCAACCCCAGAGCTAAATTTAGCACAAGTAAGGAGGCGCGATGCTGTCAACCTCCTTCTGTCAGTGTCTGAGCAGAGACATGGGGCACACTTGCAACGACATTCCCGACAGGCTGGTGGTGCCCAGGCAGCTCATGGAACCTCACCCATTGGCACTCACAAACAGTATGGGGCATTTACAGCAGCCTGGATAACAGCGGCTGTGAATTAAGGGAACGGATCTACACTCTAGCCTTGGCTAAAACCCAAAGCCGTGAAAGTACATGGTTTGTGAAGGGCTGAACACTGTGGCTCTCTGGGTTGCAACAGCTATTTCCTTCCATGTAGATGTCATGATCAGTCATGGATTGAACACAAAGAACCTTCAAAATCAAAGAGGGAGCCAGGATGCAGGTAGATGACCCCATGACACCTCCAGAATGGTTTTTGTCTTTTTGTTTTTGCTTGTTTTTTTTTTTTTTTTTAAGGGAGAGTCTCACTATGTAGAGTGCTGTGGCATCACAGCTTACAGCAACCTCCAACTCTCGGGCTCAAGCAATTCTCTTACCTCAGCCTCCCAAGTAGTGAGACTAAGGCAATCACCACAACACCTGGGTATTATTTGGTTGTAGTTGGCCTAGGCACCGATCACAACATCCAGCTATTTTTTGGTTGTGGTTGACCAGAGATGGATTCAAACCCACCAGCTCAGGTGTATGTGGCTGGTGCCTTAGCTGCTGAGCCACAGGTGCTGAGCCCCCACAATGTTGATAGTGTTTATACCTGCATACATCCAAGCAATATGTATGTGCCATGTGTATACACATGTACCATATGTTTACAAACATAGGCACTGTATACAGATATGCACACACACTATATATGCACATATATACTATATACAAACACATACCCACATATGCACTACATATACACACATATGTATGTCCCTTCTATATACAGAAACACAATATCAACTCCAGGATTTTATGTACATATAGAACAGTATCTGTATGGAATAGTATATATGTGTGTGTGCATATACATTCATGTGTGTACAAATTCCAATTTACATATCGATTTGTGGTTCCAAATAAAGTTCTGAAATCCTGCTCAGGGAAGATTTGTGGAGGGTGATAATGAAAACGGGGTCATGTTAAAAGCTTTAGGGGCTGCAGTCAGGTCAGGTCATCCCCAAGTTTGAATGGAAAAAAAATGATACTACCCTTAGGGAATGAAAATTGGAACAGCCATGTAATATAGGACTAGATCTCAACTCTCCATGGTTGGAGGAGTTCTCTGGCTGGCGTATGTTATCCCTGCCCATGACGGCAAAAAGAAAAAGAAAAAAGAGTGGGCTGTATTTAGGCACCAGTCTTAAACTTGGGAAAGAGCCAAATGATGTGAATTCGATCCCTCTAGCTAAGTAGGAACAAGATGAATGGTCTTTATTATGTTCTGGAGGGCTTCTGTTTTCTCTCTGCATTTTCCGTTTATGGAAATGACCTCCTGTGATTAGTCTAGCACAGCAGAATTGAATACCAAGTTTATTTAGACTGGCCCTTATTCAAAGGGCTTACTTATTGAAATGTCAAAGAAATTTCCATTAAGGTTTATTGTAGCTGAAAGGCAATCCCACACACACCCTATAAGAGATGTTATCCTAAGATATAACCGTAAGGGGAGGTGGAGATTTTCCTCTGGGTATGAGACAGAAAAATCATCCCTATGATGCCATAATTGGCCACCCCATGATGTCGTAATTGGCCATCCCCATGATGTCATAATTGGCTATACCCATGATGTCACAATTGGCCACCCCATGATGCAATAATTTGCCATCCCATGGTGTCATAATTGGTTGTTCCCATGATATCATAATTTGCCACCTCTATGATGTCATAATCAGCCATCCCCATGATGTCATAATTCGTCAGGAGCCATTCTAATGACTGTTACAGGTGTGGGCCCTTCAATTCCTGGATACATTGCACGCAAAGCTCTGTGAATGATGGAAAACAGGTGTGTCCCTTAGGATTCCAGTAAATGAAAATTGTGGATGGTGGCGTGTGGCTTGAGCTCATGAGATCCTTCTCCCCATCACATGTCTGCCATCCATGTGCCATCCCTCTTCGGCCCCTTACCACACCCATCATGGAAGGCTGGGTCCCTAATTCCCTGCAGCAATGAATTGAGGGCTGGAGGGAAAGAAAAACAAGCAGAAAGGTCATACAAGACCTCTTTGTGTACATCAGGCTCTGCTGAGAGTTTGGAGAATGAGAGAAAGATGAACAGCAAAGCTATGCAAATGATTAAAAATGCAACGTGAACTATTTTTTCCCTTCAGCTTATTTTAGCCTCGTGACAACTGACCATTGGTCCTTGGCCCTACAGTGTGCAGAGGCCCCTTTCATCACTCTGTCTGCCTCCCACCCCCTACAAAGCAGGAACAAAACAAAACAAACACAAAATAATACCTCAGAGACTTCCCACTCTATTCTAACATCTGTATATTCCTTCCTACTTAACGTGTTATATTTTTATACCCACGTGGTTCCCAGAACAGGGTTTCTGAACTTGGGCACTTGTGACATTTGGGGCTGGAAGACTGTCTATGGGGGGGTGTCCTGTGCCCTGTCAGGTGTCAAGCTGGGTGCCTGTGCCCCACCCACCAGATATTAGCAGCACCGGCTCCCTCTCACCAGGGGTGGTAACTAAAGATGTCCCAAGTTGTTGTCAAATATTCACTAGCCACAGAACAGCCTGGGGCTGAGAATCATTCCCACAGACAGACAGAAAGATAGGTAGAGACCAAGAAAGGGAGAAAGGGATAGAAAGGGGAGAGAGTGACAGAGATAATGTTAGATCTCATTAAACTCAAGATAAATTAGATAAATAACAGATAAATAGATGATAGACGGGTGTGATTGTTACATACATTACATAGAATAGATGACTGGTAGAGAAATAGAATATCTAGATGGATGATCAAATGATGAGTTTATAGGTAAATAGACATAAGTTAGATTTCATTACAGTAGACAGATGGATAGACCAGGTTATAGATAAATAGGTGATAGATGGGTATGATTTTTAGATTAAACTAGATAGAAAACATAGGTAGTTGATGGACAAATAAGATAGCTATATAGATGATTGGTAGATGATAGATAGATTAGATTTAGTTATAATAGATAAATAGATTCAACAGATCATATGACAGGAAAGACGATAGGTGAATGTAATAGATTAGATAGAGTAGATAGATTGACATAATACCTGGATAGATAATTGATAGACAAACATATAGAAAGAAAAGATAGATGATTGATAGATAGATAGATAGATAGATAGATAGTAGATAGATAGATAGTAGATAGATAGATAGATAGATAGATAGATAGATAGATAGATAGATAGATAGACCAACAGATAAAGATAGGTACATAGATAAGTGGATAGATAACCTCTCATGCTAGCAGAGGGTTTCTCAGGCTTAGCACAGTTGACCCTGGGGGCCGGAGGACTCTCTTGTGGGCTGTGATCCTGTGAACTGTGGGGTGTTGGGCAGGGTTCCTGCACCCTGTGCACCAGGTGACAGTGAGAACGCCTCACTGTAATGACCAAAGGACATTGCCAGACTTTGCCAGGCAACCCCCCGGAGAAGCAAAACCCCAAACTCTCATTCTCCAAACTCTCGGCACAGCCTGGTGCACGCAAGGAGGTCCTGTGTGACCTATTTTGTGTGTTCTTTCCTTCCCCTGGGTCCTCAATTCATTTCTGAAGGAAATTAGGGTGTCAGGCTTCCATGACGATGTCGGAAGGAGCAGAAGAGGATGGCACGAGGCTGGGGGCGACATGGTAAGGGGCAGGACCTCGTGCGTGCAGGCCATCATTTTAAAACTCATCCAGCTCTTTCGCCAGTCATACATAGCTTCCATATGACCATTTCATTCCTTTTCTCAAGCTTGTAACCCAAACTGTTTCCATCCTTTTGATCAAATTGACGACATTGCAAATGTCATCAACAGTCGGCTTCATTTGCCAACTAAGGAATGACATCAGGGGAGCTCCCGCCCTTTTCATTTTGTTTTAATTTTCTACATTACTCGTTCTAATTTTCCATAGTGACAAGCACTTCTAAATCGGGCCTGCGTTTGAATACGTGTTGCTGAAAGAATTAAAAATTTCCACTCACCACATGTCGTAAAGCCTCATGCGTGCACAGCTGGGCAGGCCGATCAAAGTTCCTTAAAAATTGTCAACTAAACACACACACACACATGCACAGGCTGACGATGAAGTTTGCAAATCCGTCCTAGAAAAAGTGCTGCACGCCTTGTTGTCAAATATCACTATGGTCACTCGATGACCAACCGGTGTGCCTCGAAGGTGGCCATAGCAACATTCAGCAAAGAAAAATACAGTTCATTTTTTAGGATGAGCTCAAGAACTTAATTGTGCAAACTCTTATGCAAATATGAGGCTGTCTTTTTACCAAGAAACTCAGACGTGACTCTTAATGCTGACACGCCCCCACCCCAACTTCTTCCAGCATAAAAGAAGCCAACAGTCCTTGAGTTAAACCCATGTGGCAATACGGGGCAGATTCCTGGGTCTATTCACTAACCACAAATTACAATGGGGAGTTGGAAATTATGCCTTCAGCCTACGGGGGATCACCAAATTGAGTAATGTAACCCCCAAAACAGCTCATTCTGCAATTTACCAATGTACGTTTACATCTGTCAGACGCCTGTGTGTGTGTACGTATAGTGTCCATTTTTATGGCTTTAAATAAGACAACACTTTGATTGTTGTGTGACTATTTTTCCACCAAAGAAGATTGTTGCATTGAGATTTGGGGAGGTTTGAGAGAGTAACAGCCAATCTCACTTTATTCCTGTGCAAACAAGGCTTAAATGAAATACAGGCATTGAAGAACCCACTGCAAGGTGGGGAAAGTCTTATTTCCCCATTAGGTTACAATCTATTGGTAATGCAAAGAGTAAGACAAGTTTTCAGACTCATCCTGGACGCTTGCTAGGCTAACAATAAGTCACTGATTCTGAAGTAAGTCTCATTTCATATGTGTGGAGGCCCATGCCCTCAGCCAACTGTGATTCCATAAAATATTATAAAACATCATTCCACCCAAAATCTTGTAGCCAAAGCATCTGACATCCTTTATGTAATATAAGAAAAAATATATACACTCACAGGTATATACATTCCTATACATACAGGAGGTAGGACAATTAATTTCGTTGTGGAAAAAGTGCTACATTACTAGGTCACCTTGGCCATCTGGTGACTGTCATGATATTCAGCAATGAGGTAGGTAGCACTTTTTCTAAAACAAAGTCAATTGTCCACCTCGCACAATGATAGCTCTGTTGGCCATTCCTGAGAAAGAGTTCCCAGGTTGCTTTGATGGGTGAACTGGGGGTTGTCACAGGTGCACCTTGAAGCTGACCCCAGTGATATTCATCAACGAGGAGTGTCGTACTTTTTCTAGGATGAGTTTGCAGACTTCATTGTTCAGCCTCATGTAATCCGAATGGATATGTCTGAAATGTAATCTCAACAGAGAACGGAAAATTTGAAAGGATGAAACCTTCCCGTGTTGTCATTTCTGGGGTGAACTCAGAAGCAGGGAGTTATAAGTTGGTTCCGTCCTAAGTGTTGAGTGGGTTGAGGCATCTTATCCTTTTGATGTCTTGTCCTGGGAATGGATACTGTTCCTTACAGCTGACCCCTCAGGGAAGTCACGGTCAACAAATACAACAAATGAGCTGGGCCATTAACCCTGACCCTTGGCTGCAAACCCTTTTTGTGTGTCAAGCTGAAAGTGAGCCCTCCCCCTCCAGCATTCTCAGTTTTGGAACCCAAAATTGACTTTCAACCTGGGTAAAACTCAAGCCAACTCTCGCTAAGTTATACACCCTCTGGTAAATTTGCTCGTTTGAAGAGTTGAGCGTAAGCAGGTCGAATCTGTACTTTGCAGAACACTTATACATTCAGCAGTGTCTGTAGAAGCCGTCAGTAAATGCTTTATTTTGGCAAGTGGCTGCACAGGACCCTGATATTAAATACGTCCTGTGCGGATGTTATTACGAACTTAAAATGTGTCTGGTTTGGCCAAATGACAGTGCTCTCAAGGTCTTTTGCGTGGTGCAGAGTGGATAGGAAACTCTTACATTCTTTGTGGTGTTTGCAACAGTGTCTCCCGCTGAGTTACATTTATCTGTGACATGTGATTAAAGTGCCCTTACGCCTGTACACTTTTCTGACTTGGTTGTGCCAGGTAGTATCAGGGCAGGTGGAGAGGCTCAAAGCAGCTCGAATTCTGTCGCCAGATTAATCCTGTAAAAATACCATGTTGTTCACCTTCAGCTAAGAAAAGCCGTTAATCACCAAGTTGCAAGAACCGGATGAAATAAAATTACACAGCCCTTTCCTTCAAACCACACCTAAATCATCCTCTTTCCCCCCAAACAAATATTATTACCCTGGCTGTGTTTGTCAATCATTAGTGCTACACGCTGGGAATATCTGCGCTTTGCAAACTCACCCTCCCATTTGAGAAATGCATGAAGGCAATGGGTTTCTTTGTTATCTTCTTGGAGAATTTTTCTCTTTCGTTTCCTCCCCTTAAAGTTTCATTGAATGGGAGGGGGTGTCTTGTCTTACACAACACAGCAGAATTTAATATAAATGCTATTTAGGTTGCCTCTTATTCAAGAGGGTTTATTTATTGAAAGGTCAAAACAGTTTCCTGTAAGGTTATTTCAGCTGGAAGGCAAGCCCTCAACATACAATCACAGGTCAAAACCACTCTAAGATATCACCTTACCCCAGCAAGATTAGCCCACTTCACTGAGTCTGAAAACACCAGATGCTGGCGTGGATGTGGAGAGAAGGGGACATTTCTACACTGCTGGTGGGATTGCAAACAATACAGCCCTTTTGGAGAGAAGTATAGAGAATCCTCAAAGATCCGACCTTCCATTTAATCCTACATCCCATTACTAGGAAGCCACCCAGAGGAACAAAAATCATTTTAGCACAAAAAACATTTGCACTAGAATGTTTATCACAGCTCAATTTATAAATGCCAAGTCAAGGAAGCAACCTAAGTGACCACCAACCCATGAATGGATCAACAAACTGTGGTAATGTATATCACAGACTATTATTCAGTCATTAAAAATGATGGAGACATTACATCTTTTGCATTCACCTGGGTAGAGTTGAAACACATTCTTCTTAGCAAAGTATCACAAAAATGGAAAGATAAATACTCATTGCACTCCGTACTAAAATGAAATTAATATATAAACAATTACATGTTCCTAAGAACAATAAAACACTTGGCGCCTGTAGTACAGTGATTGCGGCTGGCCGCATGCATCAAGGTTGGCAGGTTCGACCACAGCCCAGGCCAGCTAAACAACACTGACAACTGCAACAAAAAAATACCCAGGCATTGTGGTGGGTGCCTTTAGTCCCAGCTACTTGGGAGGCTGAGAATCTCTTGAGCCCAAGAGTTGGAGATGCAGTAAGCTGTGACGCCATGGCACTCTACTGAGGTTGTCATAGTAAGACTCTGTAGCAAAAAGAAAAATACTTCATAGTAGGGTTGAGTACATTGGATACTTTTTCCTCCATTCTTGAGATACTTCGATAAGAAGAATATGTTCCAGCTCCATCCATGTAAACATGAAAGAGGTAAAGCCTCCATCTTTCTTTAAGGCTGCGTAATATTCCACGATATACAAGTACCACAATTTATTAATCCATTTGTGGGTTGATGGGCACTTGGGCTTCTTCCACAACTTAGCAATTATGAATTGGGCTGCAATGAACATTCTGGTACAGATGTCTTTGTTATAATGTGATTTTTGGTTTTCTGGGTATATACCTAGTCAAGGAATTATAGGATCGAATGGCAGGTCAATTTTTAGATCTCTAAGTATTCTCCAAACATCCTTCCAAAAGGAACATATATATGCAGAATACAAATGTCTTCATAAGAAAATGCCATGAAGGCTATGTTAACCTGTTTGATGAAAATAGTTCAGATTGTATATGAAACCAGCACATTGTACCCTTTGATTGCACTAATATACACAGCTATGATTCAATAATAATAATAAAAAAGAAAAATACTATTATAGTCCAGTTCAGGGGTAGATGGAAGCAGGAGAGGTGAGGACGTTTGGCAGAAGGAGGGCGGGCATGAGGTGTTATCTCACATAACGTGCACATTGTGAGGGTGTATAACACACCCCCTGGGTGAAGAGCTCTTCTACAAATGCAACTTTACCCTGGAAGTGAGAACCTAAATGCAACCTAAATATTGTACCCTCATGTTAATTTGAATAAAGTTTTTATATATATATATATATACATATACATATATATATATATATATATATATATATATATATATATATATATATTCATATTCACAGGTTTGCTCTCTATCCAAAGGTCTTATGGCCAAGATGAAGCAAGTCCATAGTGTTGGGAATCGTCAGTACAGTTCAGGAAAGGAGAGTCCCCAGACAGCCAGAGAGTGTGAGTGGAGGCTCGTTCATAACCTCATGAGATCTGCAATTGTTATGAGTCCTAAAGGCAACATGAGGTCCAGGGCACCCACTTTAGAACACCGGAGTCTTCTATTCTTCAAAAGAATGGTCAACCATCTTCATCCCAAATGGTCAAGCGTCTTCCTGCAAAAACTCAAACCAGGAGATCGCAAGAAGGAGATGCTATCAGACATGAAACCCAACCACCCACCTAATCATTCTTCCCACCCACAGAGAGCTCATCAACCCACCATCATGGGCAATGGAGGACATTTGGGCTGAGGGGTGGACACCTGGTGCTGAGGTCAAATGACCCATCATGGTGTGCACACTGGGTACACAAGTCTGAGAGTGGGATGGCCTTGGTCCTCACTCATGGCCATTCAAGTAAGGGCATTGGACTTGATCTCTCCCCTGAAGGGAGCTCAGCTGGGTTGTGGCAGGAGATGTTCCCTGACCCCATCCCATCACCTTCATCTTGATGTCCAGATCCCATCATTCCAAACATCCCGTATTCCTTGTGTAGTCCACCATGGTCTTGGAAAAATCTCCACCATCCTCAAGACTCCTTAAAACACCTACTGCCAAGTCCATTTCTCCCAACTACCCCTTCCTGCAAGTTCAAGCTCTTACTACAGGTGTCTTGAGCCAGGGACTCCTCATATCAACTTGGGGTTGTGAGTATAAGAGACAAGAATCTAATTATTACCCAGGAGTAGACGTTTCCAAACAGAAGAGTTTCTGAAGACCACCCAGAGTCATTCCCACATCTTCCTAGAAGAGGAATCCAACCTGGGCGAGGTTCACATTGCTCGATCCGAGACAATCCAGGAGGAATTCTCCAGCCGTGCTGACTGCTGAGTTTCTGCTCCTGAACAGTTCTCTGAGATCCGACTCTATTACACCATAGGGATGGTATTTGTTGAGGACGCTTGGGGGAAACCATATGTAACTGGTGTGCTGAATGAGCATGACTCATTTGGTGTAATCATAAAGCAATGTTATTTTGTCTCCTACCTTTTTCCTTTCAAATGTGTTCCAAGAGGTTCAGGGTGGGGGTCTGGACTTTTCTATAATCTCTCTCTCTCTCAATCTGCAGTTGTTACAAGTCCTAAAGCAACGTGAGGGCCAGGGAACCCACATTTTATTTTTATTTTTATTTTTATTTTATTTTTTTAATTGTTTTTTATTAAATCGTAACTGTGTACATCGATGCATTTATGGGGTTCAGGGTACTGCTTCAATATGAATGTGAAATGCTTACACTGAACTAAGTAACACATCCATCACAATTATACTCATTTCTTAATAGATTTGAAATGTACCATTGCATCATGCACATTCGGTGAGGTCCCCCCAAATACCCTCCCTCCTCCCATATTCCCCCTTCCCCCCTCTCCTTTTCCCTTCTACTTTCTGGACTATAGCTATGTTTTGCCATTCGTATGAGTATGCAGGTGATTATATATTGATTTCATAGTAGTATTGAGTGTATTGGATATTTTTTTCCCCATTTTTGAGATACTTTACTAAGAAGAATATGTTCCAGTTCCATCCAGGTAAACATAAAAGATGGGGACCCACATTTTAGAACACCCTTTTTCCCCTTCTCCCTGTAACAGATGTATGCACTCTCACTTTCTTCTGCCTCCTGGCAGAATGCATTAATTCAGAGCCTGATGTTAGGAGAAGGCAGCTTTGAGCTGTTCCTCATCCACCCAGCAGCATAAGCTCATTTGCACAAGGCGGGGCCCGCCTGGGACATGGGCAAAGCTCCCTTTCCACTCCAGCTTGAACAGAAATCTTTATTCCTCTCCAACACCCATGTAGACTTCACTGTGGGCCCATCACCCAGTGCATAGAGGTGTGAGTTTGCTTCTCAGCGGCCTCTACACCCCCATCTAGCAAACTCTGACAAAGACTGTGACTAGCACAACACATCTGAGCTATTTTGTAATATCAAAGTTTGTCGTGCAGCCGCACAGAGGTTGCACAAAGTTCAGGCCACTGGGGCCCATGAAGTAGCACTTTCAGGATCTGGCACCAGGCATGCACAGCTGGAGGGGTCGACGAGGACACCCCTGGACCACTGACAGCCTTACACCGTGACTCCTCCATCCCTGCTTGGTCTCTCCATGCCACACCTTAGCAAGGAAAAGGTTTCGTGTCTGTACCCAAAACAGAAGTTAAAATAGGTCTTACTGGCATAAAACCAAGGCCTCTGTAAGTTTGCTCCCTCTTGAAGGCTCCCCAGAAATATCAATGACCTTGCCTTCTACAACTTCTGCTAGCTGCCCATGTGTCTTGGCTTGTGGCCACTTCTTTCATCTTCAGAAATGTCATTCCAGGCCGGGTGCAGTGGCTCACACCTGTAATCTCAGCACTTGGGAGGCCGAGGAGGGTGGATCGCCTGAGCTCATAGGTTCAAGACCAGCTTGAGCCAGAGCGAGACCTCGTGTCTCAAAATACTTGGGTGTTGTGGCAGGCTCCTATAGTCCCAGCTACTTGGGAGGCTGAGGCAAGAGGATCACTTGAGCCCAAGAGTTTGAGGTTAGTATGGTCTGTTACCCAGTGTGATAAAGTGAGACTCTGTCTCTAAAAAACAAACAAAAGCAAAAATAAAGTCACTCCAACAGTGCAGCACCTGTGACTCAAAGGAGTAGGGCACCAGCCCCATATGCCAGAGGTGGCGGGTTCAAACCCAGCCCTGGCCAAAAACTGCAAAAAAAAAAAAAAAAAAAAAAGTCACTCCAACATTTAATGACAATTACTATCTCTTCTTTTCTGGCTCTCCTGTGTCTCTCTTCCAAAGACCCTAGTGATGACAAGGAAACCACTGAGGGCATCCAGGACCAGCTTCCCCTCTCCACATCCTTCACCCCAGGGGTGCCCCTTCCCTGGGGGTCTTCTGGAACGTCCCCTCTGGAGAACCCCAAGTTTCACCGGCCCTAGGCATGGCTCTTTCTGACCTGTACCATGTTTTCATGTGCAAGTTCTCTTAAAAGACAAGGATAGTCCACCATGGTTCGTTTCCAGGTTTCCAGGACCTTTGCTTTCCCGTTAGCTTTGTCTTTGATGAAATAACTTTTTGGACACGATCTGAATCCTGAGAATGTCACAACTGGCGAAGCCAAGTCTCATTTTCCAGACTGCTCTGGGGGCTGCCACACAGACAAGTATGGGGCTTGGGAAAGAGAGGGGAGTCCCTGTCCATCTCTCTCTTTGTCAGAAACCAAGACCAATACAGCTATCAGCTTCGGGAGTCCATGGACAGCACTTTGCTAAAAAGTAATAACAAAAAAATTGCACCAAGAAGTCGATCCAAACAGTCTCTCTAGACTTATCTCTGACTCTTTGAATCTTATAATTAAAATGTGGTCTCTCCCTATAATGGAATAGGGCTCAGTCTTAAAAGTGAACGAGGCGTGGACATAGGCTGGAGCGTGAATGAAAGTGGAAAACATCCGTAGTGTTAGTGAAAGGGGCCGCCAGCCACCAAGGACCCCAAATTAGATCTCCCATATCTGAACCCCTCCCGACACTGACCACCTCCTAATTTCCACAGTCCGCACCTGTACCCCATGTGCGTATCAGCACAACAGATCTGTTTCTGGACAGCGACTAAACCCGTGCTATTCACCACCTCAACGACCTTGAGTGAGCACCGTACAGAGGTTCTATCGTATATGATTCCATTTGTATGAAGTCTCCAAAAGATAAAAATCAGCAGAAACAGGAAGCAGATTGGTGCTTTTGGGGGGAAATATGGGAAGAACAAGTGGATGGGGGGATAAAAGTATGACAGCTAAACAGTAGAGTTTTTTTGTCATTGAATTCATGAGAATTTTCTAAAGTCCATTATGGCAATGATTACACAACTCTGAATATTCTAAAAAGTGATGGAGTTGTGGGCAGTGCCTGTGCCTCCAAGGTGGGTAGGGCGCCGGCCCCCTATGCCGAAGGTCGCGGGGTTCAAACCCAGCCCCAGCCAAAAAAAAAAAAAAAAATGATGGAGTTGTATAGTTTATATGGGTGGGTTGTGTGGCATGTGAATTCTCTCTGAATAGAGTTTTCCAGAAAGAAAACCTGCTGGTTACTGAGCTCACCTATCCCTGAGCGTTACCCAGGAGCATCTGTCTTCCCAGCTGGTCTCACACATAGAAACTACCACAAACCATAGGAGGCCAAATGCGGGCTCATTTATACGAAACATTCACACTTCACCTACTCCCACATGCAATCAAAGGATATTTGACATGGCTTGTAATAAAATCACATAAGCACATGGTTGTTAAAAATAAGGACTCCAGAAATACCACCACCACAAGTGTGAGAAACATGTAATTTTTTTCTGGAGCCTAAAGGAACTCTTGCTGTAATCTTTCAAGCATCCCCTAAACACAACCCTGAAAATCCAGTGGTTCTTCCTACAAAACTGGGTCCTGAAGGTTTTCTTTTTCTGGGATGCTAGGACTCTGTCCTCTCCATTACAGAACATTTGAGATTTTCTTAAAGCTGATCTGTGTATTTATATCCCTTCCCCCCAAAAGGTTTAAAGCCCTTTCTATCCTTCCCTGGAATGCAATCTCATTTTTTCCCTGACTCTCACCAGCATATGGAAAGTTTATGCAAGAAAGAAATGGGATTCCAACGGAATCTTCTCTGTTACAGAAATTGCAAATGCTTTTATGATTGCTATGCATTTCAAAGGTTTAATTAATGCATGCCTTCCTGTTGCAGCTGAAAAAAAAAATTGAATGCCAAGGGAAATGTGTTTGATTAGTACACACAGCTAATAAAATACAGAGCAGAAAGTCAGCCTGGGCCTAACATGCTTTAACAGAATCCCTGTGAGGTATTTAAACTCTACATCAAACATTTCCTAATTAGGTTGAAGGCGACAATAAAAATAACCCTTAAGGAGCATGTAAGAGCAAATTCCATTTCTGCATTTGTGAAAACTTATGGAATACCACTGAAATTTTGTTATATGCATAGGTTGCAGAGTGGTGAAGTCTGGGGATTTTTTTGTGTGCTATATAATTTTATTTATTTTTATTGTTTGGGAGTGGTTGAAGGTACAAAGAATTAGGTTACGCTGATTGCATTTATTAGGTAAAGTCCCTCTTATAATTGTGGCCCACTCCCAAAAGATGTGTCACACACCAAGCCCCCATCTCCTTCCTTCTCCTATCTCCCCGTGGCCTCGTTTACCTCCCCCCACCTTGTATTAGATCATCCACCTTCATATTAGTATCGAGGACACTGGATTCTTGCTTCTCCATTCTTGTGACGCTTTACTAAGAAAAATGTGTTGCAACTCAATCTGCGTTTTTAGCGTACCCATCAGGCAAATATACATTTTTCTTTTTTTTTTAATTGTTCAACTGATGTACTTTGGTCAAAATTAAATCCAATTTATGTGAGAATTAGTCACTATTTTCTTTTCTTTTGTTTTTCTTTTCCTTTCCCCCACCCCCTCCCTCCTTCTCTCTCTGTCTGCTCTCCCCTTCCCCCACCCCCCACGGTGTCATTAAATGTCCTCATATCAAAGTTGAATACATAGGATTCATGCTTCCCCATTCCTATGATGCTTCACTAAGAATAATACGTTATTGTATGAAGACATTTGTATTCTGCATTTAGTAAGTTTCACCTGTGCCCTTCTGAGATGCCATGAAGGCTATGTTAAACAGTTGGATGAAAATAGTTCAGCTTGTCTATGAAACCAGGACATTGTATGTCTTGATTGCACTAATGTACATAGCTATGAGTTAATCAAAAAAAGAAAAAACAAAGAATAATAAGTATAATGGCTTGAAATTCATTAAATGCATTAAAAATCCAAAACAAAAGTTACAATTTTCTATTAACTAGATTTCTCATCATCTAACCACACTTTACCTTTCCACACCTCCCTTTGCAGCAGAGAGGTTATCATATTTAACAATTCCATTTTGATCTAACAGACATTGTTTTGTTGGTCTCCGATGTATAATAAAATGTGTTTGCCCCAATTTTGATAAAATCAGGCAAGATCATGTTCTAAGACCGGCTTCTTAGTTCTGTGCGTTGCTATAACAAATCATAAGCTGAGTGGTTTATAAACAGAAATATATTTCTCACTGTTGTGGAGGCTGGAAGTTCAAGATCCCAGCATAGCAGGTGCTGTGAGTGGTGGGGACTCAGCTCCTGTTCATAGATGGCACCTTCTCACTGTGTCCTCACATGGTGGGAGGGGTGAGGGGCTCTCTGGAGTCCCTTTTAAAGGACTCTGAGGCTTATAAACAATAGACATTTATTGCTCACACCCCTGGAGGCTGGGAGTTAAAGATCTCATCATGGCAGGTGCTGTGAGTGGTGGGGACTCAGCTCCTGGTTCATAGATGGCACCTTCTCACTGTGTCCTCACATGATGGAAGGGTCAAGGGCACTCTCTGGGGTCCCTTTATAAGGACACTGAGACTTATAAACAACAGACATTTATTGCTCACAGGTCTGGAGGCTGAAGATCCTGGTGTGGCAGATGCTGTGAGTGGAGGGGACTCACCCCTTGTTTCATAGACGGCACCTTCTCTCTGTGTCCTCACATGGTGGAAGGGACAAGGGAGCTCCCTGGGGTCCCTTTTATAAGGACACTGAGACTTATAAACAGCACACATTTCTTGCTCACAGCTCTGAAGGCTGAAGGTCGCAGCGTGGCAGATGCTGTCAGTGGTGGGGACTCAGCCCCTGGTTCATAGATGGCACCTTCTCACTGTGTCCTCACATGGTGGGAGGGGCCAGGGAGCTCTCTGGGGTCCCTTTTAAAGGACATTGATTCCATCCAAGCATCTCCACCTTCATGACCTCATTACCTCCGAAAAGCAGTCTCTCCAGACACGGTCACCTCGGGGATAAGATTTTCAACAAATGAATTGAAGGCAGCCACACACTCAAATCATGGCAGCTGATGTATTGGTTTTCTATTGATGAATTGCAAATGATCACCAAGTTAGTGGCTTAAAACCTTAACTAGTCATGATCTCACAGTTCCAAAGAGAAGTTAAAATAGGCTTGTTGAAGGCGGCGCCTGTGGTTCAAAGGAGTACACCACTGGCCCCATATACCAGAGGTGGCGGGTTCAAACCCAGCCCCGGCCAAAAACCAAAAAAAAAAAAAAAAAAAAATAGGCTTGCTGAGTGTCTCATCAGGTCAAAATCATGACATTGGCCGTCTGGGGATCTTCTCTGGAAATTTGTGAACAGCCACTTCCACGCTCCTTTAGGTTTTTGGTAGAACTAAGTTCCTAGTAGTTTTAGGATTGAGGTTCTTGGTTTTTGTTGATGTTGTTGTTTGTTTATTTGTTTTGTTTTGTTTTGTGTTGGTTTTTTTTCTGCCTACACCTTATGGCTACCTCTGTTGCCGAAACAATAAAGATGAGTAGAATCGCTTACAACTTTGCAATTGCCCTGACTTCCCTATCTTACAATCATTATAGAAAAATTTTGTCTTTTGGGATTTTTTAAATGGACTCCTGTGATTAGATTGGGTAAGTCAGATACTCTTCCTTTAGTGAGCTCAAAAATCAATGGATTAGTAACCATAGTGACATCTTGCCATCTGGTTTTTTCCTGTAACATAACGTAATTCTTTGGAACAAAGCTCACGGTGGCCTTCTTAGATTCCGCCTCCCACACCTACCAGGGAGAAGCTTAGTGGGGGCAGGTGAGGCCTCCCTGAAAAGAGCACAAGGCCTACGCCAATTCCCCCATGTCACCGCATCACGTAGGCATTTTACCATCTCTTATCACCATATGGAGAAGTGTGGGGGTGTACGGCAATATTTTAAAACAGAGGAAACAGGCCACATGGGCTTAACTTACATTTGCAGTGCATTATTTGAACTGTTGTATTTTATTATTAGTTATTGTTAATCGCTTACTGTGCCTCATGAATTAAACAATACCATAAGTATATAAGTATAGGGGGAAAAAAACATAGGATCTACAGGGTTCAACACTATACGCACTGGGGGTGTTGGAATGTATCCCCCAAGGATAAAGAGGAGGATTATATCAAAATACTCCACAAATACGGAATTTAGCATTCCTGTTCTTACCTTCAGCATGATGAATTAACATTGTTTACATTTCAATCTCCACCATATATATTTGTCTAACAAAAATTTCAGTTCATGCAGTGGCTGTAACTCCTAGGTTTGGGTTTTTGTCCTTGATCAGCAACCTGCCTTACAAACCCAAAGGTGGGAAGAGGAGGGGTAGGGGGGAGAGGTTGAGTGACGGGAGGGTCATCGGTGGGACCTCGCCTATGGTGCATATTGAATAGATTTGCACATGTCAAATCTATTAAGAGTACAGTATGTGGGCGGCACCTGTGGCTCATGAGTAGGGCGCCGGCCCCATATGCCGAAGGTGGCGGGTTCAAACCCGGCCTCGGCCAAACTGCAAAACAGAAAAATAGCCGGGCGTTGTGGCGGGCGCCTGTAGTCCCAGCTACTCGGGGGGCTGAGGCAAGAGAATCGCCTAAGCCCAAGAGCTGGAGGTTCCTGTGAGCTGTGACGCCACGGCTCTACCAAGGCGATAAAGTGAGACTCTGTCTCTACAAAAAAGAAAAAAAAAGTGTATAAAAAAAAAGACTATAATATAAATGTCTTAACACAAAAATTAAGCAACTGAGGTGAAAGCTGGGTTAAGCAGTTTGATGTAAGCATTCCAAATTGTATATAACGTCAGCACATTGGACCCCACAAATGCATTAATGCACACAGTTATGATTTAATAAAAACATAAGAGGGAAAAAAGAAATGTAAGATTTGTAATTCCTACATTCTACAGAAACCTACCATGTCCTAGTTACAGAGAAAATAGCACCAAAAGTTCATTCAGTAGCTCTCCCACGCTTTTCACTAAAAAATGGCTTTTCTGCAAAAAAGAACAAAGTATATGCTTATGAAAATGTTGGTAAGGAACCCAGAGGGAGATGGTTTGCATTTAAGAATTTGTTTCTGGCTCAGCGCCTGTGACTCAAGCAGCTAAGTCGCCAACCACATACACCTGAGCTGGCGGGTTCGAATCCAGCCCTGGGCCCACCGAAAGACAATGACGGCTGCAACCAAAAAATAGCTGGGCATTGTGGTGGGCGCCTGTAGTCCCAGCTACTTGGGAGGTGGAGGCAGGAGACTTGCTTGAGCCCAGGAATTAGAGGTTGCTGTGAGCTGTGATGGCACCCCAGCACTCTATCCAGGGTGACAGCTTGAGGCTCTGTCTCAAAAAAAAAAAGAATTTGTTTCCTTCGGAATGTCATGCGTTGGGAGAAACTTCAATACTGGTATTATTTCCAAATAACTAAGAGTAAATTTTAAAGCATAAAAGTATACATTTCTGGGGTACAACGTGATGATTTGATATATGATAATGTGGATGCTCAAATGAAACTGATTAACATAACCATCACCTCACTTATTTTTTGTGGTAAGACGTTTAAATTTTACTCTTAGTTATTTTGAAATGTACCCTTGCATTTTGCAGGTTAGGTGAGATCCCACCAAATGCCCTCCCGCCTCCCACAAGCTGCCTTCTCTCTTCCCCTCCCTCGCCCCCATTAGACTATATTTTTGTTTTATCATTCATATGAATGTGTGTCTATGTACTAGTTTCACAATAGTACATTGGATACTTTCCCCCCCTTTCTTGAGATACTTTACTAAAAAGAATGTGTTCCAACTCCATCCAGGTAGACATACAAGACCTTTTTGTATGTAACAAGATATTTTATGGCAGAAAGCATTCTAATTACTAGTTTAAAAAAAAGAAGAAGAAGAAAAAGAAAAAGTAACCCCCAAAGATAATACGGGCGTGGCTCAGCATGTGGTTTGCAAAAAGGTACGAGATACTATTCCTAGATTTTACAAATGCATAATGAAAGGAAGAATTTACCAACAGCAAAACACGACTGAAATTGAAGTCAATGTCAAATTCATTTAAAGAAAGACAAATATGTACACAATGTGCTATTTGGCACACTGAACCGAGAACTCAGCTCAAGGTTATCAGAGCTCAGTGAAGCAAGAAACCCTCAAGAAAATGGAGCTTGGCTTGAAGGATGATTAAAAGGGTTTTTTTTTTGTTTTGCTTTGTTTTGTTTTAATCTGGAATGTTGATACCATTTGCTTTCAAGTTCAGCCAAAGATAGTGACAGCAGACATTTTGCAAAAAAAGAAAAATTTATTTGTGGGGCTGAGGTCCCATTCAAGTGCTCCATTTAAATAATCAAACTTCAAATGACCCTTTCCTAATGCCAAGTAAAAAAAAATGGCACTGAGCTGAAAAGTTGCACAAAGCTGAGACTCAATTAGAAGTGAGTGTCTGGCGAGGGTACACTGTCGAGGTGGCAAGTATTACCTGATGACAAAAGGGGCAACTGGGGACTGGGATTCTTTCATAAGGGCAGAAATTTTATTCATGGAGGCTTCACCCATGAATGTCCATGCACTTGACCCCATCACTGTCCAAATGCCCCACCTCCTAATACCTTCCACAAGCATATTCTGCAAGTGATATTGACCGTCAGATAATAACACCCTGATTCAAAGTCCAGTTCCACAAAAACCTCCTTTAAGAGAATTTCAGAGAACTGTACAAAGTAAATTTTCCCCCATGCATCACTCCATGGATTCTTACACCTTCTATTAAATCACTAACCAGCATTTTCCTATAGCAGAATTAACTATGCATTGTTCCATTTTTTAAAATAGATTACAAACATCAGATGAGACACCTTATCTGAGAGAGTAGAAATGAGATTGCTTTATTTTTTCCATATGTAATTTTAATGTTTTATTAAATCATAACTGTGTACATTGATGCCTTTATGGGGTTCAGGGTACTGATTTGATATACAATGTGAAATGCTGACATTGAACTAAGTAACACATCCATCACAATTATACTATTTTCTTAATAGTTTTGGAATGTATCATTGCATCAAGCACATTAGGGGAGGTCCCCCCAAATACCCTCCCTCCTCCCACCACCCCCCTCTCCTTCCCTCTCTTTCCTCTTCCCTTCTACTTACTGGACGATAGTTATATTTTCCCATTCATATGAATGTGTAGTAATTATATATTGATTTCATAATGAGATGGCTTTCAATGTAACTTTCTCAAAAGTGATATATCGGAATCCTTATCATTTATTGTACAATAGGGCATACATAGAGATAAACAGAATTGATTGGGGAAAAGTGTAAAATAATGCTAATAAATACATTTTAAAAACATTGCACCCAATCTCACTTTTGCAGTAAGCTAGACCCAGAAGCATCATAGCAGAAAGAAGGCTTCATCCACAAACATGTACAATATACAGACTCTGTGTAGGTGAGAGATTTAATTTTGAACAGACACAACATTTCTGAAAAATATCTGGACCCAAATAGCCAATATCTCAAATATGGGTACTATAGATGGAATGTTTTATCTCTTACCACCCCAATTTTTATGTTGAATCGTTCATAAGATGACTCAGAGGAACTTCTCTAAGCTGACCACTCAAGGGAGTGTCACACAAAGAACTGGTCACCGTAAGGAACTATGCCTGCAGTCCTGATACGTATATGTGGTTCGTGTCCAGTCTATGGAAATTAGGTTAGCATTAGAAAGTGGTCAGTGTAGGGAAGGGGTCAGCTGTGGAGGTTGTGCTGTGTTTGAAGGTGAGCACTTTGGAAAACAATGAGCACTGACAGGGAGGTCTTTGTAATGGGATTGGACACTGATGAGAAGTGCAAGACACTTGTCTTTCTGTCTTGGCTGTGTTTCCTGCAAGCCAAGAAAAGCCCTGTCAGAACACACGAGGTGTGCTGGCATCTTGATCTTGGACTTCCCAGCCTCTAAACTATGATAGATAAATGCACTGTTGTTCTTAAGCCACCCAAGAACAATAGTACAGCAATGTATAACAGCAGCACTACAACACATGACAATATTATAACAATGTATAACAACATTATAGCAATGTATAATAATAGTGTAGCAATGCGCGGGATGCATGGCCACAGTTTAACAACATATGGCAATGTATAAGAATAGTGTGGAAATGTACAACTATGCATATCAGTAGCATAATGTTGTATAACAATGTATAGCAATAGCGCAATTCCTAATGATATTATAAGAATATATAACAATAGTGTGGAAATGTGTAACAATGTATATCAGTAGCATAATAGTGTATAACAATGTATAACAATAGTGCAATGCCTAATGATATTATAACAATGCAAACAATAGTGTGGAAACATGTAACAATGTATATCAGTAGCAAAACAGTGAATAACAATGTATAACAATAGTGCAATGTCTAACGATATTATTGCAATCTATAACAATAGTGTGGTAAAAATGTTAGGTTCAGGGCCGCACCTGTGGCTCAGTAAGTAGGGCGCCTGCCCCATATACTGAGGGTGGCAGGTTCAAACCCAGCCCTGGCCAAACTGCAACCAAAAAAAAATAGGCAGGCCTTGTGGTGGGCGCCTGTGGTCCCAGCTACTTGGGAGGCTGAGGCACCTAAGCCCAGGAGTTGGAGGTTGCTGTGAGCTGTGTGACACCACGGCTCTCTCCCGAGTGCCACAAAGTGAGACTCTGTCTCTACAAAAAAAAGTTATGTTCAGGTGAGGTGGCTTGGTTTTAAGGAGGTGAAACATTTTCAAGCATGGACATAAGCCCAGGTGGGATTCATTTTCATCTTCTTTCATTTTATTTGGGAACTCTGACTGAATTGATGTCCATCCTTTTGCAAATAACTCCAGCAACCGCAGTGACCATCTGTCCACGTAACCTGTGTCCCAGGGCAAGGTGACACACCACCTCTGCAAGAGATGCCATTCATTTCATGCTAGCCATGGGGGAAAGATTTAAAAGAAAAATGGACACCCCCCCATGTCATCTGACCCACATATTTCCTTTTCTTGTGGTGTCAGTTTGCTCACACAGCCTCTTCCAAAGATGCTCTTGAAAAAAAATACATCAAACCTGCAGATCAGTCCTGCTGTTTGCTCATCATGGCTGGAGGATGTGTAATATTTGCCACACCCTAAAACATGGAAAACTCCCCACTGTCACTGCTGAGAAAGCCAAGGGCAAAGGACTCACTCATTGGCTCAGAATGTTGTTCTTTGAGCTGTTATCTTAGATGACTAGAAAAGGAATAATGATAGTAAGAAGGATAGAAAGCCCTTGATTGCAAAGGATTGGGGGAAGGAAGAGAATTATCCAACGCCAAATGCTTGCTCAAGTGAAGCTGTTGTTTCCCAAGCCCATTAAGGCCTTGGGCTGGGGCTGGTCACCACACCAGTAATCCCCGCACTCTGAGAAGCCATTGTGGGTGGCTCGCCTGAGCTCAGGAGCTGGACACCAGACTCATCAAGAGCGAGACCCCATCTCTACTAAAAATAGACAAAGTAGCCAACATTGTGGTGGGCACCTATAGTCCCAGCTACCCAGAAGGCTGAGGCAGGAGCATCAGTTGAGCCCAGGGTGACAATGTGAGACTCTGTCTCAAAAAAAAAAAAAAGAAAGAAAGAAAGAAAGAAAAAGAAAAAGAAAGAAAACCATTGGCTTGGAGGAAGGGCAGATCTCTCTGCCAATGCTGGGGGTCTCGCCATTGTAGTTCACTGTGATAATGAACTCCAGCCCCTACAACTCTGGGACCCAATTCCAACAGGCTTGGAATAAAAAAAAACACCATTAGGCTTGAGACCAGACCCAACTTCAGAAAAAGATGATTATCTCATCCAGCTTCTCCTCTGAGAGCTTTGAATAGGCACAGAAAAGAGACCATGCTGACTTTCAAAGACAGCAAACAGGCTCAGAGCCTGTGGCTCAATGGGCTAAGGCACCAGCCACATACACCTGAGCTGGCGGGTTCGAATCCAGCCCAGGCCCGTTAAACAACAATGACGGCTGCAACCAAAAAAATGGCCGGGTGTTGTGGCGGGCGCCTGTAGTCCCAGCTACTTGGGAGGTGGAGGCAGGAGACTCGCTTGAACCCAGGATTTGGAGGTTTCTGTGAGCTATGATGCCACAGTACTCTGCCCAGGGTGACAGCTTGAGGCTCTGTCTCAAATAAATAAATAAATAAATAAAAGACAGCAAACAGATGTTAGCCTGCACATGAACACCTTTTACCACAAAAAAAGGCAACGCCTCCACCAGGGTACGCAGTGGGGAAACTGAGTCCCACTCCCAGGCACAGGCTTTCTGCATGGACTGATGTCAGCAGGGTCTGCACTGCATAATTTCTCACCAAGAGAAATGAAAGCAGCCTCTTTTGGGGACCGTCCCAGAGTGAAGAAAGAGCTTGGGAAGACTGGGTCAGGGTGCATTTTCCGTAAAGCCATCCCGATTTCTTACCAGCCATCTCATAATGTCACAGCTGCCCTCTTTCAGGGAGACCTCAAAGAAATTCTTGGATGCTGAACTCTGGAAGGCCGTTGCAGGAACAGACGCTGACTTACCATGTCGCCTTCCCCAACTTAAACACAAACTTTGTGAAAAGCGTTTGCATTCTTGGCATCCCACCCTGCCGCTCCCAGGCCGACTTAACACCTGCCTCTTACAAAAGGGAGCTCGCTCTCTTAGCTTGCTTATCAGAAAGCCCACAGCAAAACCATTTCAGCATCCATCCCTCACGAAGGACGTTATGGAGTACTGGACATTCTCCAGTGTTTTCTTACCTTATCCACTGCCAAAATCTGAGAACAGATGTCTGAACCTCGTTCAGCTCCTATCTTTCTTTCTTTTTTTTTTTCCTGCCCAAATTGCAGGATTGGCAAAAAACAGGCTTCTGATTGCCCAGACGAGAAATGACACAGGTTTTCTTTTCTGTGTGGCTTGGAATATTATTTGAGTAACACTGGAAGACTGTCTCTCATTTTCCATATTTAACCATAATGCAAGCACTTAATGGGCACCCTGTGTATTATAAACACCACCACTTTCCATGCTGGACACACCTGTGAGCCTGGGGCACTGTTTCTGAACCTTTTTTTATCTCACGGCACACTTGAACTTATAGTTAAACTTCTGTGCCACATTTAAAATATGTTGCCCCCCACCCCAAAATGAAAATTCTGGTAACATGATGCCTCCAGATTTGTTTATTTCTAAGAATTGTATTGGCTATTAAGGTTTTTTCTCATTCCATATAAAACAAAGTACTATTTTTTTGAGTTCTTTGAGGTATATATAGCATTGGTGATCTGATGGAGAGGGAAGGGTGATTGGGGGGGAGGAGGGACGGTATTTGGTGGAATTTCACCTAATGTGCACAATGCAGGGGTACATTTCAGAATTACTAAGAGTAAATTTTATTTTATTTTATTTTTGAGACAGAGTCTCACTGTGTTGCCCTTGGTAGAGTGCTGTGGTGTCACAGCTCACAGCAACCTCCAACTCTTGGGCTTAAGCGATTCTCTTGCCTCAGCCTCCCAAGAAGTTGGGACTACAGGTGCCCGCCACAATTCCGAGCTATATTTTTTTTTTTTTTTGAGACGGAGTCTCATTTGATCACCATCAGTAGAGTGCTGTGGCGTCACAGCTCACAGCAACCTCCAACTCTTGGGCTTAAGGGATTCTCTTGCCTCAGCCTCCCAAGAAGCTGGGACTACAGGTGCCCGCCACAATTCTGAGCTATTTTTTTTTTTTTGAGACGGAGTCTCATTTGATCACCATCAGTAGAGCGCTGTGGCATCACAGCTCACAGCAACCTCCAACTCTTGGGCTTAAGTGATTCTCTTGCCTCAGCCTCCCAAGAAGCTGGGACTACAGGTGCCCTCCACAGCACCCAGATATTTTCTTTTGTTGTTTTTGTCGTCATTGTTAACAGACCCGGGCCAGGTTTTAAACTGCTGACTTTGGTGCATGTGGCTGGTGCCGTAAGCACTTTGCTATAGGTGCTGAGCCAAAGAGTAAATTTTAAATGTCTTACCACAAAAAATAAGTAAGTGAGGTGGTGGCTCTATTAATCAGTAACCATTCCACATTGTATATCAAATCATCCCATTGTACCCCATAAATGTTCACAGTTAGGATTTTAATTAAAAATTAACTAAAAAAAAGAAAGAAAATACAGAAGTATTGAATACTTTTTTGAATTTCTTTTGCAAATAATTTAGGGAATGATCTTTAAAGGTTTTTTGCAGCATACCTGAGTGCCTTGGCAGACTCTTTAAAAATCACTGGCATTCTAGAGGATCGAGGTGGAAATAAAGTACAGCAACGCTGTATGGAACCAAAATATTTCAGAAGCGCATTCTTGCTTTCATGACTAATGGGTGTTTTAGCATAATGCAGAGATGGCGTTCTAATGGAAGATGAAGTGAGACCCATGGACTCCATCCAAGGATTTTGTCACAAGATGGTAGTTTAACAACCCAAGTGATCAAATATCTCATTAGGACATTTCAGAATTATTTGCTTCCTTTATCCATCAACTCCAGAGTTAAAAGCCCTTGGAGAATTCTACTTAGTTATACACATAGTTAGCAAATGAATCAGTGAAAGGGGGGGGAAACAGGGTAGAAAATCTGTTTAACATCGTTAGTTGTCCACATATAAACGTAAACACACTGATGCCTTCAGCCTGTAGCCACAGAAATTCTGCCTACACAAAAAAACATTTATGTGCTCATTCTGTGCTTAGAGATTTTAATTTTAAAGCCTATAGATAGCAAAAGAAAGGAAGAGACAGAGAGGAGAGAGGGAGAAAGAGAGAAAGGAAGGAAGAAACAGAGGGAGGGAAAGAAAGAAAGAGAGAGAGAGAAGGAAGGAAAGAAAAGGAAAGAAAGAGAGAGAGGGAGGGAGAGAGAGAGACAGAGAGAAAGAGAGAAAGAAAAGGAAGGAAGGAAGGAAGGAAGGAAGGAGGGAGGGAGGGAAAAAAATAAAGGAAGAAAAAAAGAGAGACAGAGTAAGAAAGAAAGAAAGAAAAGAAAGAAAGAAAGAAAGAAGGAAAGGAAAGGAAAAAGGAAAAGGAAAAGGAAGGAAAAGAAAGGAAAGGAAAGAAAAGAAAACAAAGAAATCTTCCAGGAGCAAGAAAGGCTGACGCTTTAATGCCTATTTTAACTTCTCATCACATCTTAACTGTTCTGCATTAAGCAAACCTTTCCCAGATTTTTTAAAAAACCAGTTTCATGTAGCTTCAGCCATGATTCCAGCAAAATCCCCGTAGGATTCAAGAGGAATTTGTACGCAGTTTTCTCTGCCAAGAGAAGGTTTACAATTCATCTTCCCAAAGAATAATTCTGTATTAATGAGGATGTGGTGATTTTATGCACAGATGCAGAATTCCATGGAGAAGTAAATGCTCAGATCAGGATGTAAATCCCGTTTTCAGAGACGCCTACACGGTCAGAGGTTTGCAGAAATACATATTTTGCAGAAATACATATTCCTGGTCTCCCTTCTGTCTGTTTTGAATAAGCGTCTCTCACAGTAGGAATAACAAATGAGTTATAAGTCTGCACTTGTTAAAAGAAATGTAAAAAGGAGGTGATTCTTTTGCACAAGTGAGTCTGGCAAATCTGAGAATGGCCCTTCCCTCTGCAAACGTATGTGCATGAAAAATACCTCGTGTTTTGTGGACAGAGGTCATATCCACCCTTCCTACCAGCCCTTTGTACACAAGAACTTACTGGCAGATTTTTAGAGGAAGGTCCAGGCAGAGACTTAGCAACTCTGTCACTGGCATCTGCTCTCCCCACTTTTTTTGTACCAGAACAGCTTGGAAGAAATGTGTTCGTAATGAATACCTGGAACTTCAGAACTGAACCTTATTTGGAAGAAAAAGTCTTTGCAGAGGTGATTAAGTGAAGGGTCTCAAGATGAGACCCTCCTGGATCAGGAAGGGCCCTAAACCCAATGGCAGGTGTCCTCCTAAGAGACAGCAGAGGAGACACAGACACAGAGGAGAAGCCTCGTGGAGACAGAGATGGAGACTGGAGTGATGTGGCCACAAGCCCAGGGACACCTGGAGCCCCCAGGAGCTGGGAGAGGCAGAAAGGAGCCTCCCCTGGGGCTTCCAGAAGGAACTGGATATATCATAATGGGTTGAATGGTGACCAAAAATATATGTCAATGTCCTATCACCCAGAACCTCCCAATAGAACATTATTTGCCAATAGGGTCTCTGCAGATGTGATTAGTCAGGCATCTCAAGATGAGGCCATCCTGGATTGGGGGGGCCCTAAACTCAGCGACAGGTGTCCTCCTGAGAGACAGCAGAGGGGACACAGACACAGAGGAGAAGCCATGTGGAGATGGAGGCAGAGACTGGACTGATGTGGCCACAAGCCCAGGGACACCTGGAGCCCCCAGGAGCTGGGAGAGTTAGGAAGAAGCCTTCCCTGGGGCCTCCAGAAGGAACTGGATATATCATAATGGGTTGAATGGTGACCAAAAATTATATGACCATTTCCTATCAAGGAAAACCTATGAACAGAATAATTTGGCATCAGAGTCTCTGCAGATGTAATTGGTGAGGCATCTTAACATGAGATCATCCTGGATTAGGGAGGACCTGAAACTCAGTGACAGGTGTCTTCTTTAGAGACACAGACATAGAGAAGCCACGTGGACATGGAGGCAGAGACTGGAGTGATGTGGCCACAAGCCCAGGGACGCCTGGAGCCCCCAGGAGCTGGGAGAGGCAGGAAGGAACCTCCCCTGGGGCGGGTGGAGGGAGCGGCCCTGAGACACCTGCACCTCAGACTCCTGGGCTCCATTAGGGAAGAAAATAACATGTTCGTGTTTTAAGCCACTTGGCTTGTTGTTCCTCCTCGGCAGTTCCAGCCCTGTCAAGCATGCACTGATCCTGGGTGTGCCTTTAGTGAATCCAGGTAAATATATCTGCAAGTTTGGAAGGTGGGGTGGACAGTCTGCAGGTTGTCACATGCTCCAAATTCAGAAAGTGACAATAACGAGGTCATCACTTGCCTCCCGGGGATGGTGGCACTGGGCCCCTCAGGGGCAGGGCCTTTGGCAGGTCAGGGTTCAGGGTCAGATGTGGGCTGGATGCCCAAGGTCCCAGGGAGGAGGTGAGAGGCAGGGGTGAGCGAGTGCGCCGGTGAGTTCCAGACCCCAAGTGTTCCCAGGGTGGGACCCACACCCCAAGTGTCCCCTGGGGCATCTGGAGCAGGGGCTGAGCCCCGTCGGAGTCCCCGGCTACAGCCAACATCAGCAAAAGGGCGAGAGTGGGGAGGAGTCCCCAAGCCACTGCCTGGACTGGACATCAAGGACCAGCAAACCCCCCAGTGACCGGGAGGGCTCCGAGCTGGCCTGGTCTCTGCCACAGCTGTGGCGACTCCCTGGCTCTCTTTATTGCCATCCCACATCCTGCCCTCTGGTCCCCTGACCAGCTCCCCTCCTGGCCTGTTCAGGGGCCCAGGGTGGCGGCCAGCCCAGCCCCAGCCGACCCTGGGACGCAGCAGGTGTTTTCACAGAGAAGGGGTGGGAGGGGTGGAGGAGATGCTCCCTCGGCTCCAGCCCCCGCAGAGGGAATCGCAAAGCACCTGACGCTTCACGGTTCCTGGAGAAGCCTCTTTGTTTCCCGTCTGACCGGACCACAGAAGGTCGGTCCCTTTCTGTCTATTTGTCTTTCTTTTATCCATTGTTTTGTTCTTCCCCTCACTGTGCTTCTTTCCTTCTCTTTCTTTTCCCCCTCCTTTTCTTCTTTCCCTCCTTCTCTCTCTCTCTCTCTCTCTCTCTCTCTCTCTTTCTTCTTTCTTTCTCTTTCTTTCTTTCTTTCTTTGTCTTTCTTTCTTCCCTTCCTTCCTTCCTTCCTTCCTTCCTTCCTTCTTTCTTTCTTTCTTTCTTTCTTTCTTTCTTTCTTTCTTTCTTCTTTTCTTCCTCCCTCCCGCCTTTCTCTTTCTTTCTTCCTCCCTCCTTTCTTTCTTTCTTTTCTTTCTTTCTTTTTCTTTCCTTCTTTCTCTCTCTCCTTCTTTCTGCCTCCCTCCCTCCTTTCTTTCTTTCTTGCTTTGTTTCTTTTTTTCTTTTCTTTCCTTCTCTCTCTCTTTCCTTCCCTCTCTTCCTCTCTCCTTCGCTCCCTCCCTCCTTCCTTCCTTTTTTCTCTCCCTCCTTCCTTCCACCTTTTCCTCCGTCCCTCCTTCCCTCCTTGCTCCCTATATTTTTCCCTTACCTCCTTTCCTTCCTTCCTTTCTCCCTCCTTTCCCCTTCCTCTCCTTCCTTCTCTGCCTTCCTTCCTCCCTTCCTTCCCCCCCAGCACCCCTATCGACACCTCCCAGAAACCTTCCCTTGCAGAGCAGTTTGGGAGGAAGACTGATGTTCCCTTGACCTCGTTTGCACGCCCGACCTCCGTCCTCCTGCCTCTCACGTCCAGCTCTGCCTCAAACTTCGTCTGGGGCGCTGCGGACTGACCGGCCTCTGCCCCGCCAGGCTCACCGTGGAGACAACAAGCAGCCACATTGCATCGAATCTCTCCCCAATCCCTTGCTCTCCCTGCCGCCCTGTTTCTGGCAGGTTTGTAATCATCTCCCTGCCTCTGCTGGGAGCGTCTTCTCCCCACTGGCCGCTGCCTTTGCTCACCGATTTCGGCTGACTAATTATTATGGGCTTCCTCCAAATTCACACGTTAAAGCCCTACCCCTCCAAGTGAGAACATTTGCACATACAGACTTCATGGAGGGTGTGGGGTTTAGATAAAGTTGCAGGTGTGGAGACCCATCCCCATAGGGCTGGTAAACTTTCAAGAAGACAAAGAGACCCCAGGTCCTTGTATCTCTGCACACACACCCGGCCAGACCATGTGAGGACACGGAGAACTCAGGAGAAATTATAACCTACAGTCCCATCACCTTAATCTGTAGTCACATTCACGAAGTCAGGACAATGGACATGGGCTGAACTGTGTCCCCCCAAATTCCCACTGTGTGTCTCCCTGACTCCCAAGACTTGAGACTATGGCTGTGTTTGGAGATGGGTCTTTAAAGAGGGAGTTAGGGTAAAATGCGGTCAGCAGGGTGATCTACCAGCACTGCTGTTCTCAGAAGAAGAAGCGCCTAAGGCGGAGACACACACCTGTTCCCTGCTTGTCACCACCCTCGTACACACCGCGGTCAGTTCATAAACACTCAGCATCTTGTCTCCTGAGTTTTCTGACAGGAGAACTGGGTCGAGCTGCTGCTGTTTTCTATAAATTTTCCGGGATATGACACATTTTGCTAAAGGCCTCTGAGTGCACTCAGGACTGGAATAAGAACCACTCCTCGAAACACTCCCATTTCCTTCTAAAGTTGTTGTTCTGTGTTATTAATTATTATTATTTTTTTATTTTAACATACTTCACCAGCCTTTTGCCAAGGCTTTCATCATTTTCCATTTTCTCCTGGAATCCCACCAAATTTTCCCGGCCTGGGTTGGCTCCGGCCTGTCTCTCGCCTCTGCGTCTGCAACCTGGCTCTGTCTGGAATGGAGCTCAAAGAGCACGGGAGATTTTTAGGAGTCTGTGCACATATTAAAAACGTAACTCAAAGGCATACGCGACTTGGTATCTAAAGCGAATCGTTCAAAGGGAACAAATATGCCATCTAAATGCAGTTGAAGCTTCTCAGAGTCACTTAATATGTATCTGGTGTTCAGTGATATTCTAAATATAGAAGTTTCTTAGTGTGCAATGGGATGATTTCCAGATGAACCTCATGTAACTTGAAAATACTGAGTTAAAAATGCTTTCAATGCATCTAAAGTACTGAACAGGACACCTTGTCCCAGCATGAGTACTTTAAACTTCTCAGAACTCCCACGTCAATCCACCAGTGTGCAAAGCAGCAAACACAAAGCATATTTGATGCTAACGTGCTGAATATGTTGAGTGACTTGTTGAACTCTGTAATGAAAGGGAAAAGCAGAGTAGTTGAGCCATTGCAAGTCAAGACGTGCACGTTTCTTATGTCATTTCATCAGGTATAAATTGTTATTGTTTCTTCTTACTGTTGTTTTATTTTGTACACTTTTTTGGGGTTGAATTGAGCCCTCCACCCTGGAGGAACCCATGGACGCTGTCATACAAAGAAACACAGGTACAGAGAGAGCTGTGTGGTAACAAACACAGAGGCTGCAATATTTCTTTTTTTTTTTTTTCTTTTTGAGACGGAGCCTCAAGCTGTGACCCTGGATAGAGTGCTATGGCATCACAGCTCACAGCAACCTCCAACTCCTGGGCTCAAGCGAGTCTCCTGCCTCAGCCTCCCAAGTAGCT
>CAUYRH010090129.1:0-15563 GCA_963574655.1 Perodicticus potto
AACAGTTGGATGAAAATATTTCAGATTATATATGAAGCCCACACACTGTATCCCATGATTGCACTAATGTACACAACTATGATTTAATCAAAAATAAAAAGTAAAAAAAAAAAGAATACAGGGAATGATGTAGCATATCCATACAATGAAATATTATTCAGCCTTAAAAAAAGAAGGAAATCCTCTTACTTGTATAAAACTTGAGGATTTTATGCTAAGTCAAATAAGCTAATCACAAAAAGAAAATAGTGTACAATTCAACTTATACAAGGTATCTAAAGTAGTCAAAGTCATTGAAATAGAAATAGTATAGAGGTTGCCAGGAACAGTGAGGAAGGTATAACAGGGAAGTGGTATAAAGTGAGTATAGAGTTTCAGTTTTACAACATGACAAAATTCTAGAGCCTTCAGGCCTTTCATCACCCTACCCCATTGTTCCCCTTGCCCATTTTCTGGCTAGCTTCTAGTCTTTGTTGTCTTGGCAAAACATTCATTTTATCCTCTCAGAAGCCTCCTCTGCCCTCTTGGATGAAATAAAACACTCAGCAATGTTACCTTACTGCTGCAATTGCTGCTCTCTTCTGCTGGCAACAAGGATGTGCCTGTATTCTTACCATTTTATATTTAATACTCAGTGCCATATTGAGAATTTTATCGATAGAAAAGCATGCAATAACAGCACAGAGCAGAACTCTAACCACTTTATCCATAAAGGAATAGACCTCTACTTTTTTGAATGGTTCCCCAGATATTATGGTATTTACCAAGGCAAATATCCTGGCCCTCTTGCTATTCCTCTAATATAATAGGCATATTGGCACCATGCGCTCTGCTGTCCCTGTTTCCTCCCCCTAAAATGTTTGCTTTCCTCTTAGCTACAAGTCTGACTAATGTACTCACTTGCTTCAAGTTTATCTCAAGTATCAGTTTTATGTGGCCTTATATGCTATTTATTTAATACAGAACTTCGCTCTGTAATTGGCCCTCTGAATATTCCCTTACCTGTCCTAACTTTTACTTTTTTCAACTTATCTTCTAACTTACTTCATAGTAATAATTGTTATCATGTTTATTTTTTTAATTAAATCATAGCTGTGTATTAGTGCAATTGTGGTGTACAATGTGCTGGCTTCATATACAATCTGAAACATTTTCATCAAACTGTTTAACATAGCCTTCATGTCACTTTCCTACTTATTGTATGAAGATATTTGTATTCTGCATTTAGTAAGTTTCATCTGTACCATTCTAAGATCCACCGTAGATGTGATCCCACCTATTACTCCCCTACCCATCCTCCCTGGAATTGTTGAGTAAATGGAATAGTTAAGGAGCCATGACACCTGATTATCCAGATATTTCTTTCCCACAGAGCTTCCCTAGCATCTGGGTTTTTGGCCTGTTTCTTATCTCAATTAGATCACAGGTACAATACCATGACTTTGGCTGAGCAATCATATATACTCAGAGACATATGAACAATGGGCCTTCAAAGAGAAAAAGACCTAATACAGGTGTGTTGTAAGCAGAGGAGAAGGTGTCTGGGCAGATACAATGTGTACATAGTGAGGTGGGACTCTCTCCAGTTCAGGGAAGCCTTAGCTATTGGTGATGGAGATTAAGAATTTTGTTTATCTGCCCCCCAACCAGTTCCAACTCCAATGATTGGCTATAGGCTAGAAGCCCTTAGAAAGCCGGGAAAATGATTCCTTTCTACCCAAAGAAACTCTAAAGATTTGGGGAGGAGCTTACCCCATTTTGCCACTCTTCTCTTTAAAAACAATGTTTCTTGGGTGGCATCTGTGGCTCAAAGGAGTAGGGTACCAGCCCCACATGTCGGAGGTGGTGGGGTCAAATGCAGCCCTGGCCAAAAACTGCAAAAAGAAAAAAAAGAATGTCTCTTAAATATTTTGGTGCCTCCAAAATCTTGGTCTTAAGTTTGCAAACAATTACAAAAGCTCTGATGGCTTAATTTATCTAACGTTATCATGGAGTTTGGGACTATTGAATTCTAATCAAATTTAGGTTTTCCTGTGTAAATGATGAGGTAAGATTAGTAGAACAAAGTCTGACAGCCTCACTGAAAGGGCCTAATGGTGAGTTTCCCCAAGCCTTCATTTATAGACCCTTGACATACTGAGGAATATCTCCATGGAGGTTCAGAAATCTTCAATTTGCAAATATTTTCATGGCATGTAAATCCCCTTTAGAAAGCAGTAATATTTAAAAGATGAACTGTTCCTTTGCATTCTTGACTCTATATATCAGGAAAAAATTGCTTCTGAATCATAGGTCCCTGGAGAATCATATGTTTCTTAGGCTCAGCCTCTAGAGAGACATTCCATGGCAGTTTCTGCATATTTTCAACTGAAGAACCACTCACCATTCAAGTGCCTCCCTGCTTCATACCACCTTTGAAGTGCATAAAAGTGGATGTTCCCAGAAAATTAAAGTTAATATATCAGGGAACATTAGGACTCCTTAGACTCCATCAGACTCTTGATTGTTATATCTATAAAGGTTAAAAATCTATGGCATAGCATGATGCAATAAGTCTAGTATTTAAGCACAGAAGCTTTGCAGTTATCTTAGTGTAGATTTAAATCTCAGCCACTAAACTTTTATAAAATATTGAGCAAATTATTTACCAGCTTTTCATTTGTAAAATACCAATGTAATCGATGCCTCTTGTATCTAGGAGGAATGGTGTGAACACTGAGCACAAGCTCAGGTTCATTATAAGTACCACGATGGCAGCATAACTTCACACCTGTCACACATTCCAGTCTACACCAAGCAGCCAGAGTGATGTTTTGAAAACTTAAATCAGTTTCTATCACTTGATAGTAAAAAATCTTTCCAACAACTTCCACTGTAGTTAGGAGAAATTTCAAAGAAGGGGTGAATCATTGACCCCTTGTCAGGGCTGTCCAGCCACACTGACTTTCCTTCTGTTTATCCACTGCATAAACCGCATGTGCATGCCTTTGCCCTTACAGCTTCTTCCATCATTCTAGAAATTACTCATCAATTCACCTTTGTTCAGCTCATGTATTACCTCTTTAAAGAGGCTTTTTCTAATTTTAGTCTTTCCCCTTACTCTGCATACCATTACTGGATTTTATTAACTCTATAACTGTCTTCATGATCAGTAAATGTCTTGCTTATTATTATTATTATTATTTTTTTTAGTGTATCATCCATCTTTCCCAACTGGCTTGTAAATGAACTTTTTTCTGCATGGTTCAAAGAATCCTCCCCCTTGTGTTTCACACCTAACAGACATGCAATAAATGTTGGTTGACTGAATGGATGGATGGATGGAAGGATGGATAGATGGATGGACAGATGGATAATAACTACACCGCTGGTGTTGCACTGTATGTGGCGATGTGTATGTTAGGAAAATGATGTACTAATCCACATAACAAGGAAAATATCGCCAAAATTGTTTGGTGGAATCTCCTAAGGCCACTCAGAAAACATGGGACATGAGCTGATCATTAAATAATAAGTGGAACTGAGATAGAAGGAGAAACTTTTAGAAAGTTGTATAACCTCCAAAGCTCTGAGGTTTTCTTCTTGTCTCTTAGGGGTGGAGACAAACCTGCCCCTCATTTATAGGGACATTCTGGAGTCAGAGATAATGCAGAAAATCTGTGGAGTGCTAATTAGCTCTATCTGTCAGGGCACAGGAAGCCAGCAGGTCTGAGTGGCTGATTGCAAGGTCTGTAGCCGAAAATACTTCTTGCCAACTGCCTGGAGGGTCTGATAAGGGAAATGACTACATTATGTGAATTAACATATTCTAAGCAGGTCAAAAGTCCCGGATTGTGAAAAATGGTGGTAAAGATGGGAAAAAAGGTAAAAACCATCCCCGTTTTAGTTATCATGCCTAAGTAATGAAGCTGTGAATTCCTTGACAAGAACCATTGCCTTAGAGTCAGTAGTGGGTGGCAGCTGAGCATAACTGGCAACTACTCAGGATAGGGATAACTACTGACAAAATTAGGATTTCCAAACTATGCTTGTATTCATCATGTTCAATTCGTAGTTCTCTTTTATCTTGCCTTTTCCCACTTGAGTGATGAATTTCACAGTTTATCTTAATGTTTTCCATTAGCAAAAAAATAGTTTCAATTCTGCTACCACTTCTGAATATGCCTTCTCTGGATAATTTCTCAAGAACCATGTTTTCGTAGACATCAACATTTAGAACAAAGAGTACTGGACTACATACCACAAATGACCAGGATTCTGGTTCTGGTTCCTGTTCTGTAGATGTATTAGTTATGACTTCTTTGGTTGGAAGTTATAGAAACCCAGATCAAATTAGCTTAAGAAATAGGGGATGGGGGAGAAAATCACCAGCTTGCACAATTGCAAAATTGAAGTATAGGGAGGTGGAAGTTTTAGGTATTGCTGGATCCTAGGTCTTGGATCTTAATCACAGCCTTAATAAACCCCTCTGTCTCTTCTCTATCTCTCAACCGTCCTTTTTAAAATTTTAGATTATTTAACTTTTTTCTTTTTCTCTGTGTTTCTTCTGTTTGTATCTCAACCCCCACACAGGGTTTTTTGGGGAGGACAACTACAACTGTGCAGTGTTGAATTCATACATAATAAGTTAAGTAAGCATATGCGTATATGTTGTTATACTGGGAGTATTTTTTATCACATATCAAATTGTCTGTCACACATTAATTGTTTAGGTGATGCTGATGACTTTGACATTAACAATAATGATGAGGATAATAAATGTCAGCTCTATGGCACAAGATGTTGTGAGTAGAGCCTTTCTTGATGAGAGCTGTAACCCCACAGTCTGGGGAGTCTTGTTTGAGGCAATGCATCCTCCCTGTCAGAGGGAAAATGTTGCCAAGATCACTGGAGCATCTGGTATGGGTGTCTCACTTGTATGTTACACAGTCAGTGAAAAAGGAGTTTTTCTGTCAGCAGTTTCCAGAGATAGACCCAGAGGAAGAGCACCCTTTTGAATAGCAGTGTGAAGCTTCCATCTATAGAGGCAGTGAAACATGATAGAGCATTAGACTGACAACTAGAACAAGGTAGTCTCACCTTGGCTCTCTTGACAACTTGCTCCTTGACCTTGGATAATGCACTTTTCTATTCTGGACACAGAAACTTGCTGATGCTGGAGGTGATATTTGTCAGTTTTGTGTATCACAATGCTTCTGGGAACTAGCCCTAAAACTAGAAGAGGGACCACTTATGAGTTTGTTTCTTCTCATCTGTTTCCCCCAACCTTTTTGCTGTGCTATTTTCCACTTTAGTTTCAGAACAGAAAGTTCAGTCCTAGTTTATGGGCCCCTCCTCTTCATCACACACACACACACACACACACACACACACACACACACTTTCAGGGGTCACCTATCACTTTAGTTGAGATGTCAAACTGTCTGAGTGGGAGAATTTTGGACATGACTATGAACAATGCTGTGTTGATCTCATAAAAGATAATCATTTTATATCTAGAGAACAGAGACAAAAAGTCCCAAAATTTATCCCTTTGATGCCCACGAAAACATAAACTTTTTTTTCCTATTCTTTTATTTCTAACAAAATCCCTTTTCCATCCTCCTAGATCTATATAGTGAGTCAAGTTTAATTTTCAAGTATAGAAAAAACTGACTTGCTAGAACATCACTAACTTTCTTTCCCAAGGGCCCATTCTGTCTTTCTGTCCACATGCATGAAATAACATTGCTCTTTTCCCTCACTAGACTATAAGATCTGGGAAAGCAAATGGCCTAACTCTTTCATTTCTTGCTAAAGTCTCAGCTTCTAGCATACTGTCTGGCACATAGAAACTCAAACCGTGCTCAGCAACCAATAAATAAATGTATAAATGAACAAATAAATGATTTAATGACTCTAATGTTTTGGTGATACTATTTATAAAAGAAGCATTTCTGGAATTTATCATCCATATTTGGTCTGGGCTCCCATTCATCTTTTTGCAGTGCCATGTGCTACAAAATTTTACATTGGTTGCTACCTTATTTTCTTGTGCATACTTTGGGAGAAAATGCTGAATTGATTTACTCAAAATTCAACTTTTGGGGCATAGCTAGATTGTTAGATCATACAAGCTTGTATGTGGATAAATAATTCCTCATATCCAACACAAATTTAAGTTTAAGGGAGAGGTTTGGGCTCTTTGATGAAGATAGTTGAAGAGAGGTGAGGCTGATGAAAGAAAGATAAAATAAACAGGTTTGATATGGCTAGGAAGTGAGAGGTAGCTGAAAACCACAAATTAATGGTAAAGCTAAAACCAAATGTCATATAACAACAAACATTTGTTTCTAAACAGTCTAAGAGTTGCATGGCTCCATTTTGCAGATAAGAAATCTAAAGATCAGGGAGGTTGAATGCCTTGACTATGATCATACACATAATCTGGGGTTCTTATTCCAAACAAAGAAAGTCAGTTTTGCAGCCTTTTGAAGTGAATGGGTAAATAGTCACAGACCATAAAACATGTGAATGAATGAACAGCCAGAGTCATCTGAGAATTTTCAGAGATCTCACATATCTTTGATTCTACCTCTATTCTCAATCTGGGTGCTCTTATCTCTGGACTCCAGCCTAAGAAAGCTCAGCTCCTGCTAATGGTCTTTTGAAGTCTTTAGCATCTTTCACACTTCCTCACCTCTAAATCATCAGGTACCTAAAGACTAATGCATGCTTCAAATGAATGGGCGTAGTTGTTTTTCCTCTCTAAACCATTTTTAGAAGAATTCTTATAAAAACAGGCTTAGATCAGGTTAGTGTCTTTTAAGCTATAGTAGGTTAAATTATTTTTAGGGATGTTAAAAAAATGAATATTTCTCCCAACAATTCTGATAAAGTATATCTATGATGAGTACTTGGAATATGTGTTTTTGATGAGAAACCTGGTAGATTCTGAGCCAGGTGTTCCACAAACCACCCTTAGAAAAAGATAGCGGTCAAGAAGCAAATGAGGAGGAAGCTCCCAGACAAGCTATAGAGCAGCAAATGAGTGGCTCCTGACTGAGCTACACTCAGGTTAGAGGCTTGCCAAATAATTATTAGATCAGCGGGTAGCTGGGGAGGAGAGATAGAAGGATTGATGGGAGAACAGATGGATGAGTGCATAGATAGAATGGAAGGACAAATAAGCTGGACTCATGGATGTAAGGCACTTGTGTTTTTTTTCTATGTAGCCATTCCAAATGGTGATTTTGCCAATATGGCCAAAATGCTCCCCTCAGATGAGTTTCATTCATCTCAGATGAATCTCAGAAGAAATTCATTACCCAGAAACCATTGCAATACACAAAATGTGATATTTGTTCTTCCAGATTGACTTGTGTTATTGTTATTGTTGCACATTGAGTAAAAATAATATCACTTATTTATTTTTGAGGGGTGATGTATTAATATAAAATTGGGGAACTATTTTATTTGACCTGAGTATTTAGTGTCCTGGCTTTTAGACAACATATTTTGTTTCCTTTATTTATAAACCATTATAGTGCTACAACTCTGCCCTTTTCAGATGGAATTACCTAAAAAGTAATTTGCTGTGTAAGGTTGCTAATTATGAAACCAAATAATGCATATTAAACTATTTACCCTGTAATTTGTGATGAGAGACTTTGAGTGAAATAAAGGGTAAAATATAATTATTGTGGCTGAGAATATGAGGATATAAAGCAATTCATTCTTTTTAGGACTCAGAGTTAAAAGTATACTAACTTTAGAAAGGAGACTGTCACAGAGCAAAGCTCTTTCAACCTTGTCTTCTGAGTAGGGAGCAACTTCTTGGGGGAATGGGATATTTGTCCAGCACCCTAGAAGGCCTTTCTCCTCACCTTCTCCTCTATCTTGGACTTACAAATTCTAACACGTTTCTCTTTCACTAGATTCCTCTGTTCAAAAAAGCAGCACATGGTAGGATTTGACTGCCTGGGCTCTGCAGAAAGAATGCCTACCTTTATATCCTGGCCCTGCCACTTGCTAGTATTAAACCCATGAGGGCCCCAATTTTCTCATACATAAAACAAACATGATGACAGTAATAAACACACAAGATTGTTATGAGGATATAATAAACCAATCAATGAATTAAGCTTTGAGAACTTAAGAGTAAGTTTTCAGTAAACATTTTTGCATTTTTATCATGAAAGAAATTTAATAACATACAGAAACCATGTAAAAAGAAAAGCACACTCAGAGTTCTGATACCCTAATCCATGCCCAGTGTTTTTATTTAAATAAACTTGTTTTTGAAAGTGGAATTTTGTTTTGAAGATTTTTTTCCTTGCTTTCAATAAACCACAAAACTAACCATGAGCCTTTTATTCCCTTATTTTACAATAAGATTTCTTACACATCTAATTTTAATGACCAAAAATTCACTTCCCAATTTGAAAAGATTTCTGCTGCTAATTGTGTTTGCAAAGATCCAAGTATATTGCCTAAAAGGAGTATCGTGTTAAGTCATTATCTAGTCTAGGAGTCTGGCTTCATTTATCAAGCTTTTCCATGTTATTTCATGTTTTCACACACTGTATTGGATACTTTATGTGAATTTCTGATATTACAATCATAGTCAGCCCATATGGGGCTAAAATTTGGACCTATGATCTTGGACAAATCTAAACTCCTCAGATGGCTCATCTGGAAGAATGTGGTTGACAATGTTTCACAGTGGTATGAAAATTATGGAAGGATAAGAAATGATTCTTCCTCTGCCCCCATTTGGATGCCTTTAATTTCCTTCTCTTGACTGATTGTATTGGCTAGAACTTCCAGCACTATGTTGAATAGTAGTGGCAATAGAGGACACCCTTGTCTTCTTCCAGTCCTGACTGAAAAAGGTTTCAGTGTTGCTCTATTCAGTAAAATGTTAGCTGTGGGTTTGTCATAGATGACTTCAATCAGTTTAAGGAATGTGCTGCTAATGCCTATATACTTCAGCGTTCTAATTAGGAAAGAATGTTGAATTTTATTGAATGCTTTTTCTGCATCTATTGAGAGGATCACATGGTTTTTGGTTTTGCTTCTGTTGATATGGTGAATTATGTTTATGGATTTGCATATGTTAAGTCAGCCTTGCATCCCTGGAATGAATCCTACTTGATCGTGATTTAGGACTTTTTTAATGATAAGCTATAATCTATTCACTAGGATTTTATTGAGAATTTTTGCATCTATATTCATTAATGAAATTGGTCTATAGTTCTCTTTTTTAGTTGGATCTTTTCCTGGTTTTGGTATTAGGGTGATGTTTGCTTCATAGAACATGCTGGGGGAAGATTCCTTCTTTCTCAAATTTTTGGAATAATTTCTGCAATATGCGTATAAGGTCTTCTTTGAAGGTTTGATAGAATTCTGGTGCGAAGCCATCTGGATCAGGGCATTTTTTTGTTGGGAGTTATTTTTACTGTTTCTTTGATCTCAGTGCTTGAAATTGGTCTGTTCAGAAGGTCTATTTCAACCTGATTAAGTCTAGGGAGGGGGTTCCAAGTTTTGATCCATTTCCTCTACAGTGTCAAATTTCTGGGCATAGAGTTTCTTCTAGTATTAGAGACAATCTCTTGTATTTCTGTGGCATCTGTTGTTATTTTCCCTTTATCATTCCTGACTGAGGATATAAGAACCCTGAAGATTCAACCACAAGACTCCTGGAAGTCATCAAAAAAAATACAGTAATGTCTCAGGATATAAAATCAATATTCACAAATCAGTAGCCTTTGTATATGCCAATAACAGCCAAGATGAAAAGGAAATCCAGGACACAATACCCTTCTCAGTAGCTCCAAAGAAAATAAAATACCTAAGAATACACCTCACAAAAGAAGTGAATGACCTTTATAAAGAAAACTATGAACTCCTAAGAAAAGAAATAGCAGAATATATTAATAAGTAAAAGAACATACCATGCTCATGGCTGGGAAGAATCAACATTGTTAAAATGTCTATATTTCCCAAAGCAATCTACACATTCAATGCTATCCCTAGTAAAATACCAACATCATAATTTCAAGACTTAGAAAAAATAATTCTTTGTTTTGTATGGAACTAGAAAAAACCCTGTGTATCCAAGGCAATTTTAGTAATAAAAACAAAGCAGGTGGCATCAGCATACCAGACTTTAGCCTATACTGCAATGCCATAGTGATCAAAACAGCATGGTATTGGCACAAAAATAGAGACATAGACATTTAGAATCAAATAGAAACCAGGAGATGAAACTAAAACATCTTATAGCCACCTAATCTTTGATAAACCAAACAAGAACATACATTGGGGGAAAGAATTCCTATTCAATAAATGGTACTAGGAGAACTGGATATCTACACATAAAAGACTGAAACTGGACCCACATTTTTTTCCACTCACAAAAATTGATTCAAGATAGATAAAAGACCTTAATCTAAGGCATGAAATGACTAAAATCCTCAAAGAAAGTATAGGGAAAACACTGGAAGCTATACAGCCTGGGGAAGGACTTTATGAGGGAGATTTCTGTGGCAATCGCAACAACAAAATAAACAAATGGGACTTAATTAAACTGAAAAGCTTCTGTACAGCTAAGGAGACAACAACCAAAGCAAATAGACAACCTAACAAGGGGAAAGGATATTTGCATATTTTGAATTAGACAAGCTTGAAAACTAGGTTCTACAGAGAACTCAATTAATATACATAAAAAGAGCCAACAATCCCTTAGATCACAGGGTAAGAGAGCTGAATTGAGCCTTCTCTAAAGAAGACAAATGGCTAACAAACATATGAGAAAATGCTCATTTTCCTTAATCATTAGAGAAATGCATATCAAAACTACTCTGAGATATCATCTAACTCCATTGAGAATGGCCCACATCACAAAGTCTCAAAACTGCAGATGCTGGCATGAGTGTGGAGAATAGGGTACACTGCTGGTGGGACTGCAAACTAATACAGCCTTTTTGGAAGGCAGTATGAAGAACCCTTAAAGAACTCAAGCTAGACCTCCCATTTGATCCTACAATCCCATTGCTGGGCATCTACCCAGAAGGAAAAAAAAATTCTTTTACCATAGGGACACTTGCACTAGACTGTTTATTGCAGCTCAGTTTACAATTGCCAAAATGTGGAAACAGCCTAAATGCCCACCAACCCAGGAAGGGATTAACAAGCTGTGATATATGTATACCATGGAATACTATTCAGCCACTAAAAAAGATGGAGACTTTACATCTTTTGTATTAACCTGGATGGATGTGGAACATATTATTCTTAGTAAAGCATCATAAGACTGGAGAAACAAGAATCCTATGTATTCAGTTCTGATATGAGGACAATTAAGGTCCTAATATATGGTGGGGGATGGGGAGACCTGAGAAAGAAAAGGAGGTAGGGGTGGGGGGACAAGGGGTGTAGTACACCTTTTGGGGTCAGGACACAATTATAATAGGGTCCTTATCTAACAAAAGCAATCAATGTAACCTGGTTCTATATGCACTCAATGAATCCCCAACAATTAAAAAAAAATTTAAATTCTCAGCACCTATTGCTCAGTGGTTAGGGCGCTGTCCCCATGTGCTGAAGGTGGTGGGTTTGAACCCAAACCCGGCAAAACTGCAAGAAAAAAAATAGCCAGGCGTTGTGGTGGGCACCGGTAGTCCCAGCTACTTGGGAGGCTGATGCAAGAGACTTGCATAAGCATAAGAGCTGGAGGTTGCTGTGAACAGTTATGCCACAGCACTAAACCAAGGGTGACAAAGTGAGACTCTGTTTCTAGAAAAAAAAAATTAAATTCTCAAAAAAATAAAATAAATAAAAAATAAATGATCCTTATTTTGGCTATCACACTGGAAATTGGTGAAATTTCCTGGATGGGATGTAAATATAATAAAATGGATTTCCCTAGAGTTGAAAAAGCTGGAGACAGATATTCTTTGGGAATTCTGGGCAGTAACTGTGCTTTCTTCTCTCAATCTACCCCCAGGCTCAGCACAATGAAGTATAGGATTGTACTAATGCCAGAAAACTGAGTGCTGTAAGTTTGCAAACATTCTTTGAATCAGAAGTAGTAATTGATGGCACCCTAGGTACGAAATGACAGTGAAATGGAAAGTCTGGAACTTTCAGGTCCAACAAAATCATTTTATGGGTGGACAATGTTATTGTCAGTTTTGGTTCCATCAGAGACTCTGGAGTTGTCTTAGCTTGGGCTGCCATAACAAAATAATACATACTGGGTGGCTTATAAACATCATTTCTCACAATCCTGGGGACTAAGAAGTCCAAGATCTAAGTGCCTGCTGATTTGATTTCTGACAAAGACCCACATCTTGGCTTAAAGATGGACACCCTTTAGCTAAATCCTCATACTGTAGAGAGAGAGGAAGAGCAGCCTCTCTGGTGCCTCTTCTAATAGGGCCAGTAATCATATCATCAGGACCCCACCCTCCACTTAACCTCTTTATAGGCCCTATCTCCAAATACAGTCAAGTTGGGGGCTATGGCTCCAACGTGTAAACTTTGGGGGCCACAATTCAGTCCATAGCAGGAGCCAAGGGAAGAAACAGTGAGCACTGTTGCATCTGCTCTTCCTAGTCATAATTGTCAGACTAACTGCCGGTTATAGTCTGATTAAGTCAAAATTTAACCGCTTGATAAGTGTGTGTTTGTGTAGATGCACACAAATGCATGTGTGTCTCGTGCTGGCCAAATTATAAACCACCACAGGAGCCGCAGGTCCCCTTCATTTTCTCTGGGCTGTTAGAGTCTAGAAAGCTCAAAGGAGTAGGCTCATCTTTCTGGAGGCAAGGCCTGGAACTGGGAAATCTGCAGCATGGAGAGACCCTAGTTTCTTGTTTTAAACTCTAAGACAAGTCTTAAATGTCACACTCAGGAGACAGGAACTGTACCTACTGCCCATTAAATATGACTCTGGATAAACTGTGATGACCCAGGGTATTAGAGTTTATTGGGAAGCCTATTGCACAGATTTCCAATCATTCCTCCTGTCAAGACTTTACAAAGCAAGTTTCCTGCCTCTGTCTTGATGAATTGTCTTCCTCAACCTCATGTCTGCTAATGGATGATACCAGACTTGGCTTCCTGGAGAGAAGTGATCAAGGAGCACAGTCTCATTGCTGAGAAACACGTTAGCACAATTTCTAAAATGTGCTCTTCAAACTAATTTGATCTATGATATGTGTTATTATTTAATAAATATTAGGTTAGTTTAGGTTCTGTCTACATACAAAGAAACATCTGCCTCCATTTCCCCTTAAGCAAGACCAAATAGCCACTCTGGTAATTGTTTCTAAGATGTTTTCCTCTTTATTTTTCTAAATACAGTTGTGCAATAAGAAATTTAAATGACATAATTATAAACTGCTTTGTGAAAGAATCCACTCTCCTTAAAAATATTAATTAGGCTATTCTTAATCTCTATTGCAGATCTTATTATGAACTTGCTTTTCTTCCAACTACCTCTTTTGATTATACATAAATAGGATATAATTACCCATGGGTGGAAGGTTATTATATACAAATATGTTCAGAAATTATGTGAATAAAATGCACACTAGGCTTTAATATTCTTCTCATAAAATAATACAGATTAGTACCAAAATAAGCAATTTGCTCTCTTTTAGTGTCTTCCTTGTCCTTTTCTTTTCAGAGGAGCATTATAGAGCATATCATGGAATAGAAAGAAAATAATTAGTCATTATGACCTCTAGCTGAAAGGAGAATTTGTTCCTTTTCATGTTTTCTTAACAGGTGAGTTCACTATTAATGTTGCTGTTATTATCTCTCTCCCTTTGTTTTGCAATCTCTTTGCTTAGCTCCTCAGTTTAAAGTTTGAAATGAATTCTTATATTTTCACAGGATGCTTAACAGGAAAATGTTTAAGGGACAGTTGAAAACATGCTCACCTCTATTCATCTTTTTATGTACGGTATTTAATTTTCCCAGAAGATACACAATGGGAAGATTTTTAAAAAAATGAAATTTTAAGAACAGTCTGCAGATTGGTTTCCTATTTTTTTTTTTTTTGTAGAGACAGAGTCTCACTTTATCGCCCTCGGTGGAGTGCCTGGCGTCACACAGCTCACAGCAACCTCCAACCCCCGGGCTTAGGCGATTCTCTTGCCTCAGCCTCCGGAGTAGCTGGGACTACAGGCGCCCGCCACCAACGCCTGGCCATTTTTCTGTTTTGCAGTTTGGCGGAGGCCGGGTTTGAACCCTCCACCTTCAGCATGTGGGGCCGGCGCCCTACTCGATGAGCCACAGGCACCGCCCCCGTTTCCTATTTTTATTCTAACAGGCTGATGCAGCAAGAGAACTGCAGGCGCAACTGTGTGAGTATGGCTGAAAGTGTGTGTGATACACAGCTAATTATCTGTCAGATTGAAAAGCTCACATAGCTCTGTTGCCCAACTTGAGAGTGAAAAGTCCATATAATTTCTTCTCTTCCACCCCTAGTGGAGTTTCTGGCAGGAAGTTTAGGATGATCTTCACTTGGCAAGTTCTTATATGACCAATTTAGCTTCTTTACTTTGAGCAGAGAGTGTTGATTTGAGCGAGGGGTGGAGAGATTCAGCCTACAAGAATTCTTGAGATGCTAAAATATAGGCTCCTGACAATTCCAAAGAGTTCTGTTAACAACAGTTCATGTAGCACTTGTCCAGCATTGAGCTTTCTTCAAAGAGCTCTGTTTAGTCCCATTGATTCTCCAAATAAACTCTCTGGAGATTGCTAAGGAAACAGGGTATTTTATTCTTTCAATAAATATTTTTAAGCATCTACCACAAGCTGGCACATCCTAGCCTCAGCTTCCCCTGAGAAGAGGGCTAGTATGTGCTAGCCTCAGGGGAAACTGAGACTAATATGTGCTTTAACCCTGGTGAATAGGGTTAAAGGCCGATGAAAGGAATATTGCAGAGATAAATGTCAGGATCAAATCATGAAAGGCCTCAAGCAAATTGTGGCTGTATTTTAGAAAGATGACTACAACAGGCTCTTCCATCCTGCATGAACTTTTTTTTTTAATTTTATTGTCTTTATTATTAAATCATAGCTGTGTACAATAGTGCAATCAAGGGGTACAATGTGCTGGTTTCATATACAATCTTAACTATTTTCATCAAATTGATTAACATAGCCTTCCTGGCATTTTCTCAGTTATTATATGAAGACATTTGAATTCTGCATTTAGTAAGGTTCGCCTGTACCCTTCTAAGATGCACCAAAAGTGTGGCCCCACCAATTACTCTCCCTCCACCCCAACTTCCCCCATCCCCTCCCTACCCTTGCCCCTTTCCCCATATTCTTGTGTTATAGTTGGGTTATACCCTTCATATGACAACTATAAATTAGCTTCATAGTAGGGCTGAGTACATTGGATACTTGTTCTTTCATTCTTGAGATACTTTGCTAAGAAGAATATGTTCCAGCTCCATCCATGTAAACATGAAAGAGGTAAAGTCTTCATCTTTCTTTAAGGCTGCGTAATATTCCATGGTATACATGTACCACAATTTATTAATCCATTCGTGGATCGATGG